>OY856189.1:8971087-8997506 GCA_963693315.1 Diogma glabrata | reverse complement strand
AATTGTATTTTTGCATTTTGAATTTTTTAAATTTTCTAGAATTTTAAAAAGTTTCAATTTTTGATTTTTAATTTTTGGAATATAATAAAAAGTTGTATTTTTGATTTTGTTATAATTTTTGCAAAATTTTTATAATTTTTGAAAAAGTTTCGATTTTCGATTTTGTTATAATTTTTGCAATATATAAAGAATTTTGAAATATGTTTAAATTTTTGATTTTATTATTGCTTTTATAATATTTTGAGAATTTTGAAAGAAATTTAAATTTTAGATTTTGTAATATTTTCTTAAAACGCTAAATGAAGAGGTTTTTGAGTAGTTTGCTGATTGTATTATTTTTTCACTAAGTTACGTTAGTTTTGTAATAAAATTCTATGCAGGGATAAAATACTCGTATTTTTACAAAATTTTTAATATACATCGCTACCGATAACTAACAACAATGTCCTCATAAAAGTTTTTTACCAAAAACTATATTAAAATCCTTAACCCAGACCCAAGTCTTGATATCTCAGAGCTTGAGATTTCAGACCCTCCATTTGCATGTTATGATAATGTTAAAACTTGACTAAAGGATATTAATTTACTTTTTAGGTTTCCACATATATTATTTTTTGAATATTATTAAAATTAAATTAAAAACATAAAACAAATTAAATAAATGTGTTGGTATTTTGAAATTGGGGATTTGGATTCTAAAAAACGATTTTGGATTTTTTTTACATTTATTAAGATGGCGAGTTTTTCTTATATTTTTAAAACAAGATTCCAGCCGTAGCTATCTGTAAATATGATACATTTTTAAGGAGCTACATTTAAAAGTAAATCTAAACCTTTTGATGAGATATATCTACCAACTTTTTACCGCTAATTATCTCGCTAACCAAATTTATTTATGTAAGAAATGAAGTTAAACATAAAGTTAAACTTAAAATTAAACACGAAATTTTTTTAGAGTCTTCTATTGTATTCAACAGACCCTCGTTCCTTTCATTTGATGATTACTAGATATTTTATGATTCATGAGATGCCTATCCTTGACAAGTGCGACAGCTTTTTTAGCTGCCATTTTCCTCGATTAGATCGCTTCTTCCACTCGGCAAACTCCGAAACATATCGATTGCCCGTGATCTTGTACATTTACTACCATAATTTTATTTTTTTATTATTTGAGGGTGAAAATTTGTTTTAGAAAATGAGGATAACTTTGTCCGGAAAAAAAATGGTGTGCTATTGTCAAGTCTGACAAGGTTACTCTAGATTTCTAAAACAAATTTCTCCCCTCATTAATAATAAACAAAATGTTGATAGAAAATTTAGAAGGCTCCGAGCAATCGTCATATTTAGTAAAAGCGGTTGAATCGAGGAAAATGGAAGATAAAAACATTGTCAGACTCGTTACGGACAGACACCTCACGAAGTATAAAATATGTGGTAGTCATCAAATGAAAAGGGTGAGTGCCTTTTAATTGCGAGGGGAATTTCAATTGCCTCTTTGCATTTCCACTTCTCAATACAGAACTGGAAATCCACTTAACAAGAATCCACTCTTTTTGGATCTTGTCCCAACAAACCAATCTATTTTCATGGAAGGGATTTGTAATACCTTCTAAGAGCTTATCAATAAGCATTTTGTAGCCTCAAAAGCGACGTGCATTGGCTTTAAAATGCTTCGGGGTTCCGATTTTTAAAGTACTTAAGATCAAATTATGGTTAGAACCTCCCAAAAACTTATGCAGAGGAATACTTGTTATTCTTGTAGATCGATAAGTCTTTCGGGTGAAATTATGATACAACTCAAATAATTTAGCTTTGCTACCATTGCCATCAGTGCACTAGCTGTGTATGAAGCATGAGCCATTCTATGTTCTATGCTGGGGCCCTATTCCAGAACACATAAATGTGAATTTTGAAAGTCGCCGACTGGGGTGACCAAAACCTTGTCAATTTCAACTCCACCAAAACACAGCTGTTGATTGTTTCCAGATTAAAGACCGAGTTCCCCAAAGATATTTTATTTAGTATGTGTGATGAACTATGATGAATTCATAGGTGAATGTAAAAACATTCGTTTATTGGGTGTCACAGTTTCAAATGACCTACTCTGGAACGATCATGTAATGGCGATGGCAAAAAGCGCGTCTAAAAAACTCGGCCTCCTAAATAGATGCAAAAAATTTTTCACTCCATACCAATTGCTCCATGTTTATAAGTCCTATATTCGTCCCTGTATGGAGTACTGCTGTCAAGTTTGGGGTGCTGCCTCTGTTTCCATCTTGGCCCTCTTGGAATCTGTTCAAAAGCGAGCTATACGAATTGTAGGTGATCGAGCTTTGACATCAAAACTTGATTCCCTACAACATCGTCGCACTGTTGCTGACCTCGTTGTTTTTTACAAATATCGTCATCAGCAGTGCTCAGATGAAATCAGCGGCATCATGCCTCAGACTTATTCTTACCCCCGTTCCACTCGGCAATCGGCTGCCGCAACCAGTGAAACGGTAAAGATCCCGCGCTGTCATACTGGCAGATCGCAGAGAGATTTCTTTGTCCGAACTGCGTACAAATGGAATAGTTTGCCGGAACACTTAGTCTCAGGTGGCTTCAACCCACAGATGTTTAAAAAAATCGTTAATCTACACCTCAGAACGCCAGTTGTTGTGGGACCCAGTTCTAGACCTAGGTCTTAAAAGGTATTTATGTGTTGTTGTGACACATATTCTAAACCCTATTACACAACACATTTTATTAAAAAAAAAAAAAAATATTGTGAAGTTTGTATTGCATAACATCAAACGGTAACGGTAACGATTTTCCGAAAAACGAATTTCACAATATTGTATAAATTCATTTTTGACAATATTGTGAAATTCGTTTCTCGTAAAATCGTTACCGTTGAATGTGATGAAATACAAACTTTTCTATATTGTCAAAATTCACATTTATGTGTTCCGGCATGTTTAATGTGAAAGTATAATGCTATATTTAAAGTTTTTCACTTAGGAACAGCACTGATGTTTGTGATTTTAAAGAATTGTACTGATAAACTAGTGGTTTTCAACCGTCTTAAAAAGGAGGGTTTGTGTTTCATTGTTGGTTTTTTTTATGTATTTGCACCGATTTCTCGAAAATGGCTTATTCGATTTAGATGATTTAAATTCTATTATATTAAGGTATATTCTGAGGTGGTTCCATATATTTTTCTTTGATGTGAAAAATACAGTTTTTTCAGGAGATTGAAAAAAAATTATTTTTATATATTTTAATCGATTTTTTTCAAAACAGCATATATATATATAATTATATACACCCTATGCACTGCAGATCAAAATTTATAGATTCTCTTAACACTGATTTTAAAAAAGTTATGGATTAAGGTATTGCTAACAGTGTTGAATTCAATACAAACAAAACACAGGTTTGTCATATATTTCTATAGACTTATGGCATCTAATCCTTTTTCATTAACGTTTGGTCTCAAAGATCTAATCGTGAATGAGTCTGTCTGACTTCTAGTAGTTAAGATTGTAAATAATATTAAGTGGAATGATCATATTTTTAAACGTTATGATTTTTAGGGCGATGTTGTGAGTTTTTCAACAGTGAACAGCTTCTTCTAGTTTTTAAATCTTTTATACGTCCCTGCATGGGATACTGTTCTCACATAGGGAGTGGAGCTTACGTGAAAATTCTAAATTGCCTTGATTTCACTGGCAAAAACTCAAATCTTACTAACTTACTAATGATGATTCCTATCAATTCCAATGAGCTGTAAATGACTTAAATCGGTTTAGTCCATCGTTAGCAATCGACATTCAAAGATACTCATGTTTTGCAAACCCCTAAAACTTTGCCGCAACCCTGTGTCATTCCTAGAGCAAAATTTCATTTTCCGAAAGAAATGGTATTTTTATTTCGTCGTTGGTTATCTGTGTATGAAATTTCATCGAAATCGTAGGGGGTCAGTCCGGATACTAGAACAAATGCTGTTGTGGTGACGTGCTCTCCATAGTCAAGTGAGCTCATTAAAAAGAATACTTTATTTAAATAACATAACCGTTTTTTATTTTCTATAATTTAAAAAGCTTAATGGTCTTTTACACAGAAATCATAATTCATTGAAGTCACAATACAAACACACGATAGATGTATGCATATAAATAATTGAATTTGCATTATACATTATATAACCACCTACAAGCGTAAATAGATTAAAATAAAGTAAAAATAAAACGAAACAGAGGTAAAACAAAATTAAGGATTAAAATTTATAATTAAAAATTTGTGATTACAATTTTTGTAAAACAGAATTTCACCAAAAATTTTGATCAATTCTAATCACAATTTTATCAGTTTAACTAAAATTATGGATTTCGGAAGGAAAAAAATTATAAAAATAAATATAATTAGGAACAAAATAAACTGTGTTTGGAAAATGTTTCTTATTTTTCCTAAAATAAAAAAGGGCGAGTGAAATTGAATAAAACTTGTTTCTGTGGTACATGTGAAGAAAAACGTGTTCTAGACCGAGTTGTGAAACTTGACCATTTTTGATTTTCCTGAAACTTGGCATATAAGTAGTATGGACAAAATAAAAAATACAACTTTTTTTAAATTTTTTTTAAAGTGCATAGTTTGAGCATAGGGGGTTATAGGGGTTCAAGCATGGTTATACCGATTTCATCAAACTTTGTTTGATAGATGATTAGTTAGTCGTTTGAAAAAAAAATTAATTATGTTTTTTGTAATTAATTTTTAAATAAAAATATTAAAAAAACTTTTCTAAAGATCGCGCTAGGTTCGAGGACAATTGGAATTTAAAAAATTTTTTGTCTGAAAATAGTTTTATCCTTACACCAAAATATATTTAATTTACAAAGTGCGTTAATTTTTGTTCTTGAGATATTTATTTATTTTAATGATTTTTACTACGACTAAAATTCTAATTTTTCATCATTTTTTCAAACAACTTTTATTAACAAAAAATTTTAAATGAAATTAAATTTTAACGTTTTTTAACCGACTTCCAAAAAGAAGGAGGTTCTGTGTTTCACTGTAGGGTTTTTTTTTATGTATGTACACCGATTTCTCAAAAACGGCTCGTTCGATTTGGATGATTTAAATTGTGTTTTATTCGGGTTTATTCACAGAGCGTCCCATAATTTTTTTTATGATGTGAAAAATACTGTTATTCAGAAAATTGGAAAAAACCATATTTTTTATGCATTTTCGTTGATTTCGTCAAAACATATTATTCTGTTTGTTTGTTGTGGGCAGTATTATATTGCTATACTTGTCGAGGTTATCGTTATCGTAAATAATTTTCTATAACGGGTAATGTGTATGCCGTTTGTGCAAAAAATCATAAAACCATAATTAATAGATTGTCACTGATGAAAGTTTTTGCAGCATTTGAAGTTAATACTTTTAGAACGCTTTCTAGCCGACATTTGCTCTATGACTACACTAAAAATAAAAAAATTAAAAAAATTAAAAAAAAAAAATAGAACCGACTTCAGAAAAAACAAAAGAGGCACAAAAAAGTGAAAAATAACTCAATTGTTGCTTTTAGAAACAAAAATACGTTACATCTTGATTAATTTAATTTAATTATACCTTACTATAGACAAAAAAATTACGCTATTATACAAAGTTACTATATTAAAATAGTTACTTTTTATTATAATTATTATAGTTATTATAGTTGTTATAATAGTTATTATATTTTAAAAGTTATTTGTAGTACAAAACTGTTCGAAGTCGGTGCCACATTGACGAAAAACCGACTAATATGTCTCGGGCTTGGCACCGATTTCCAACAGTTTTGTACTACAAATAACTTTTAAAATATAATAACTATTATAACAACTATAATAACTATAATAATTATAATAAAGAGTAACTATTTTAATATAGTAACTTTGTATAATAGCGTAATTTTTTTGTCTATAGTAAGGTATAATTAAATTAAATTAATCAAGATGTAACGTATTTTTGTTTCTAAAAGCAACAATTGAGTTATTTTTCACTTTTTTGTGCCTCTTTTGTTTTTACTGAAGTCGGTTCTATTTTTTTTTTTAAATATGGTTCTTGCCTTACTTTAAAATATATCAAATTTACAAAGAAGTGCTAATTCATGTTTTCGAGATATTTAATTTTAGAGATGTTTAGTCCGTTTAAAATCCTAATTATTCATTATTTTTTGAACAATTTTTATCAACAAAAAATTTTAACCACTGAAGTTCGAATGAAATTTTAAGTGTAGCACAGTTAATCCACTGTGGCAAGTCTGCAACTCAGAGACTCTTGTATTTGAAAAAAAGACGTTATGAACTTTTTTGAATGTTGATGGTCAGCCAAATTATACAGACTTGTTAGTTTTTCTACCACCTGAATTATTTTGAGATCAAAGCAAATTTGAAATTGCACGAAAAATATTATGTAACTTGAGTTAAATATATTTGTAATTGGTACCTTACATGACTAGGAAAAACTCTCATTCCGCAAGAATAAAATTATGAATACTGGACACATATAGCTATATTTTTCTTTCACATTTTTCATTATTAACATTTCTATAAGTGTGATATTTTTTGGAACATGCATTTCGTTTGGAACTAAGTGAGGCCATAGTTTTTAAATATTTCAAAAGCTGATGAAAAACAAGATCTACTCAAAATTTAATCATGACCTTTTTTGATCTTTCTGAAATTTGATATATAAGTATTATGGTGCATAGTTTGAGCATAGGGGGCATGAAAACATGCATGAAAAATGTTAATTCTGCCAATCCGATGTAAATTTGAAATTAAATTGTCCAAGTTTGATAAGTGATCTGTAAATCGTTTGAAAAAAATTAATTAAGTGTTTTTGTAATTAACTTTAAAACTTAAATTTAAAAAAAACTATTTTAAAGATGGCGCTAGGGTTGAAGATTTATTTGAATTTAATTTATTCTTTTTCAAACAATTCTATCCTTACTTTGAAATATATCAAATTTACAAATAGGCGTTAATTCATGTTCTTGAGAAATTTAATTTTAAAGATTTTTAGTCCAACTAAAATTCTAATTGTTCATTATTGTTTCCAACAATTTTTATCCACAAAAATTTTAACCACTGAAGTTCGAAAGATGAAACGGTTTAAAAAAAAAATAAATTAAATTCCAATTTATCTTCGACCATCTTTCAAAGAGTTTTTTTAATGTTTGAATTTTAAAATTAACTACAAAAACAGGTTATGAATTTTTTTCAGACTATTAACTAATCACCTATCAAACAAATTTGGCGGCTGTATTAATAACTTAATCTTTGATAAAATATTTTTCGTATTTGATGATTTACCGAAATTAAAATTTATTGAACTACAATAACCTTTTTTTTCGTTTTAAAATCAAACTAAGGCTGTACACCGTTTTTTGACCGCTTTCCGCATCATCGTAACAAAACCTATCAAGACACATAAAATGCTTTGCTTCCACCGTAACACATTTGCAAACCCCCTTACCTCCTAAATCCGTTATTTATAAAAATTCTCACAAATAGTTTGCCTAGCCTAAAACTATTTGCAATCACTATAACTTTATCAAAACTTAAAATTTAAAATATATGCTCTATCAATTAACGTTAAATTTTATATATTCTTAAATCACAATTTTACACACGTCTCTTCGGGTGTAGAATTGTGATTAGAATTTAACAATATTGTTAATACATCAATTTTTCGTGAAACCGAAACATTAACAATCAACAAAATTTGTAGTTGTAGTTACAACAAAAATTTATAGTTGGTGAAACAGAAATTTGAACAAATTAAGAACAAATCAAAATTTGTTGTTAAATAATCCTCTTCGAAATTGGTGAAACATCTTTTTTTTGATAAATTCTTTGCAAAAATCATACACTAAAGTCATTGTAAATGTAGTTTTGGTGAAATAAAAAATAATGTAAATTGTAAGTACATCAATATTTTAGATGTAAGTTGTGAATGTAAATTGTGATTTTGGTGAAATAGGTCACTTGTGTTACGCGATAGGTTTGCTAGTTCAAGTAGAAGTTCGTTCATCCATAACGTACTTGTAGAAAATTGTCAGATTTAAGCTCGCTAGTGAGAGTTGAGTTGCCAATCAGTTTAACAACTCTGCACTGAACAGGATCAAGGCACTTCAAATTACTATAATAAGCTCCTCCTCATATGTGAGAGCAGTACTCCATGCAGGGACGTATAAAACGTATAAATGATTTGTAAATTAATAGAAGTACTGTACGCTATTAAAAAACTTACGACATAATCCCAACTCCTAGAAGTCGGACAGATTCTTTCTCTACAAGATCTTTAGAGTCGAACTTTAATGGGAACGGATTAGGTGTGGATAATCTAGAAAAAAGACAAGCCTGTGTTTAGCAAGCCCCCAATCCAAAATAGTTTTAAGGTCATGGTTTAATGAATCTATCAAATTTGATCCACAGTTATTAAGCGCTAACGGTGAATATAATTTAGGGTTTTCATGAGACGTACGAAACGTGCTATCATCAGCAAAACTATGAAAAGGACTAATTGTTTAATCCCACAAATCGTTAATATAAATAAAAAAAAAGAGTTAGGGACAAAGTAGAACCCAGAGGAACTCCTGCATTAGTTGAAAAGCCATCCGATGAAACACCTTCATTATTGACCCGAAATTTCCGCTCGGAAATAAAGCTTTGTATCCAAGATATAAGTTGCTCATCCAAACCATAACATCTTAATTTGCAAACAAGATTGTTGAGCTAAACTTTATCAAATGCTTTGGATATATCAAGAGCAACACCGAAAGTCTCACCATGATTTTCAAGCGACTTGTTCCACACATGAGTGACAAAGGAAAGTAAATTTCCCGTCGCTCTTCCTTTTCGAAACCCGTATTGTCTTTCATTAAGTAGTTTGGGAGACTCTAAGAAGCGCATAATATTAAAATTAATGCATTTCTCAAAAACTTCAGAAACAAAAGATTAAGTTGAAATGGGTCTGTAATTTGTTGAATCATTCTTACTACTCTTTGTTGGAACAGGTTGTATGGTTTCCATATTTCGACAAAAACTGGCGCTAACTCCCTAGCAAAGGTTTTAAGAATAATTGGGGGAATATGATCTGGCCCAGTTGCTTTGTTAGCAGAAGCGTAGCTAGTGGGGTTCATCCCTTTTGGGGTGACACCCGACCGTAAAAAACTTAAACAAATCATCACAATGTTTTCAACGATAAATCACTTAGAAAGCATTTTAACCAGGTTATCCATATAATTACGTATAATTTTAATTTATAAATTGTTATAACTTATAAATGTGCCCTAGAAATGTGTCCTATTGGTTCAAAAAGGATCTATTCTACTTTTTAAAATTTTTGAGTTATTACGTAAAATAAAATTTCAACAATATGTGTGTATTTCGTTTTTTTAATCGAATCAACACGTTGAGCATTGAATACCATCACCACAATTACTCAATTGCTTTGGATATTACTATAGATACCATATTAACCGTTTTCTTTTACGGTACATTATTTAGTATGCAAGAATGATTTTTTAATGACCAGGTCTGAAAACAAATATGCTGAATAATGTATAGAAGTGATCTCCATCGATAATGTGGCACCCTGTGTCGATAGGGTGGCACTCTTGAGTTCTGTTCTAATTCAAAGTTATGTCTCTATTCCAAAATTATTTCTAAAATATCAGTTTAACTTTACTCCTAATATGTTTTACATTGCAAACAAATTAATTGAAAACACCTAAAGAAACCAATAAACAATCAAATCACCGTGTTTGTAAATAATCTCAAATTATTTTTTTTTCCTTTATCTTTAATCTCGTAAATTGGAATTGATCATTTTCGAAAGGACACATAAATAATTACTGAGGAATAAAATGGTAGTTATGCAATTACTATAGATTTGCAAATTTTTATAGGTAGATACATACATACTCAACCTATTTGTTTTCAGTTTTATAATATTAATGATAATTTAATAAGACAAAAATATTTAATAACATTGCAATTTTGCAATAAAGAAATCATTTGTCAAATACATAAGTGTATTGCTTTGACAAAAAAAAAATTGAATTTATGTTAATCAAATCAATATATTAATTGTGATACATAAGAAGATATGGAACTAATTGAACAAAATCTGGGATTAATTTCCATTTAGTCAATTATATGATGGTTATGATTTCGGATCTTGGACATCTGTCCAATATAACGAACTTAAGGATGAATTTTACACATTGTACAAAACCAATAAAAAAGTGGAAATCAAAGAAGTATTCCTTAGACTTTTTCCTTTACATGGGAAAAAGCCGCTGATTTAAGCTTCTTAAAAATCTTGAAAATGACGGATTAAATGTTATGAATTGTCGTTTCCAAGGTTATGATAATGCAGCTGTTATGACTGAGTGGTTTACATGGAGGAGTGCAAGCTATTATTAAAGCAAACCACAACACAGCAATATTTGTTGGTGTATAGATCATTCAATTAATTTATATGACCAACACTTATTTGCACAAAATGTAGCTTTTGTAACATTTTTCGGATATTCTAGTCACGGTTCTTCAAGAAACCAAATTAAATGTTAGATCTAAGTTTAGTGATAATTGCTGATCAAATTGACGGCTCCAATTTTAGAGTCCTCAACGAACCACATCCAACAAGGGTTACAAATAACTCGTATTCTTCTTCAGATGTTTCCCTTACCAGCATGTCACTAATGCCAATTGCAGAATGGAGAACTGATATTGCATTGGGATCAGACCACGTGCCGATCATAATCAACTTAAGCCGTTCCATTAACATAATAAAATCTGAGAAGAAGACTTATACTAATTTTAACAAAGCAGGCTAGGGAAATTTTATTAATTTTACTGAGATGGAATTCAGTAAACAATTTTTACTACTTGACGCCCTCTCTGGAGAAAGAAATTTTAGAAAAATTTTTAATACAGCAGGATCTCGTTTCATTCCATCCGGTAGAATACAAGGGGTGAAACCAAACTTCCACAGGAAGCGTGTGTACTCTCCATCCAAAGAGACGCCATCTGCAAAACAGATCCAGCTGATACTAGAATTGCAGACCTTAATAAGAAAATCAATAAGTTAGTTGCGGAACACAAACGTGATAAATGGAGAAAACTAGTGAGTGATTCAAGTTTTGGCACAAGTAAAAGTCTCTGGAAGGTCAAAAAAGGCTTAGTCCATCCTTGACAGCCAGGCAACAGTTGTATGATCTCCTTCGATGATATCCCAACTGAAAATCACAGAAAATGCGCAACAAAATTCAAGACACAGTTTACAGAAAAGCTACGTTAACATGAAAAGCAAACTAGGTCAGTATTGAGACATCTGCACAAACTCAATACTGAACATTTAGAGGAAATCACATTTTTGGAAGAAGAAGTTGAGAATGCCATAAAGAAGATTAAGACATCCAACGCTATTGGACCCGACGGCTTCTCAGCCATCATGCTAAAACATATTGGACCCACAGGACTGAAATATCTCAATACATCGCTATATACGCTACAAATACCAAATATCTGGAAAAAAGGCAAGAAAAAGCCCCATCTTGAAGCCTGGAAAACCTGAAGAAAAGGGAGAATCCTATAGACCGATCTCCATCCTTTCATCGGTCGCACAACTGATTGAAGCGCTTCTATTATCTCGGTTAACCGGATCTTACAATTTAGTGGCACACTAACATGGCTTTAGGATAGCACACTGTACAACTACCGCTCTTCACAGAATACAAAATCAGATCAGTGAGGGTCTGAACCAAAAACCACCCAGTGCTAGAACAATTTTAGTTGCACTCGACCTATCAAAATCGTTCGACACAGTGTTGCACGCCGCACTACTAGATGACATCCTAATGACCATTTTGCCAAGTCTCATAAAGCACTGGCTGTGCAACTATCCTAGAGGTCGCCAAACGTAGGTCGAGTTTCGAAACTGTAAGTCCAAGATGAGAGTAATACGACAAAGAGTTCCACAAGGCGGAGTTCTCTCACCTTCATTGTTTAATCTTTACTTAAGCAGCTTACCTGCCCCGCCAGAAGGAATAACCATCACGTCATATGCAGACTACTGCACAGTGCTTGCAACAGGCAACAACCTAGAACAACTCACCAATATCCTAAACACCTACCTTAACATCCTCAATGAGTGGTTTAAAACAAGGAAATTAAAACTTTTTTCAGAAAAATCCACTTCTACACTATTCACCACATGGACGAAGGAGGTAAACACAACACTAAGCATCTGCAATGACAACATACTCATTCTTACAGGAAACAATCCGAGATTGTTGGGGTACCATTCGACCCACTGCTTAAATTTAATGCTCATGCACAACAAGTGAACTGAAGAAAAGGAATAATGCATTGATAGCACTAGCGGATAGTTCATGGGGTAAGGATAAAAATAGAATAATTCCAACGTATAAAGTTATAGGTCGACCTATTATAAACTATGCTGCACCCATATGGACACCCCAAGTTACGGACACGCACTGGAAAAAGTTACAAACAACACAAAACACAGTCCTGAGAACTGCGACCGGATGTCATTTGATGGCCCATCGAGATGACCTGTACGAAGAATGTAACATACTGCCAGTCCGTGAACATAATGAAATGCTAACTAAACAATATCTATTGGCCTGTCACAAAGAGCAGCATCCTTTTAATGATACCATTTTGAAAATTGAACCACCGAGAGACATAAGGAAGACAGCAAGATGCTTTCTGCATGAGGTTAGAGACCATCAAGCAACAGGTAACATCGACGAGGTTACTTATAGAACAGGCTTAAAAGCACTTTATACAAAAGCTGTTGAGGACATTATAAGGAACTACGCCCCAAATCGAGTTCTAAACAAAAAGCCACCAAAAGTGGTTGCCGAAGAGGTCCACTTGCCCCGTAGCACCAGATCCATCCTAGCTCAACTAAGATCCGATTGGTTACGCATCCTAAACAATTACATGAGTAGAACTGATTCTGAAATTATTGCAAGTGTCCCGCATGTGAGGGCACGCCACACGATGTAGACTACCTATTTAATTGTCCTGAAAATGTAACAAACTTGACGTAGGAAGATTTGTGGTACCGCCCAAGGGCAGTAGCAGAGTTCCTGAACCTGGACATGGACCGAAGGATTAGCACCAAACTGTGGCTACAACAACAACAAAATATTGATCAATTAGTTATAAAAATACAGTCACTTTGTCTTTATATTCAGGAAAAACCTAGTCATATTGTAGAAAAGGCAGTAGATTTTGCTGTGAAAAAATCGGAGGATTACGACGATTCAATGTTGAACTGCGAACAAGATTAAAGTCAGTCCAAAATGTAGCTTCATTGTTCGATGTTATGGTGACGAACACTGGGCTTTTAGCGAACAGTGAAGAGTTGGAGTTATCGGAATCAAAATTTACCGGTTTTTATAATGAGGTATCAGAAACAGAACTCGTCATGGAGATGGTTCTATGATAAAATATCACACAAAAAAATCCCACACGAAAGAATATTACGTCAAAAATATCACAGCGAAAAAATCACACTATACGAAAATATCACATCACGAAAATATCACATCTCGAAAATATCACATCCTAAAATCACACGCGAAAAAATATCACGTCCTAAAATCCCACGCGATAAAATATCACATTCTAAAATCACACGCGAAAAAATATCACATCCTAAAATCACAAGCGTAAAAATATCACATCCTAAAATTACACGCGAAGAAATATTATGGAAAATATTTTATTGCAAAAAAAATACAGAAATATTACAATTTTTGAGTATTGCAAGAAATGCGTAGTTTCGATCTCTAGTTTTGGAGATATCACTACGGCAGAAAGAATAGCAAATATTTTTACAAATTACAGTCGTGATCGAAGAATCGAAATGTTAAGAAGAATTGCTCATGTATGGTGCATATAAGAAATCAAAATAATAAAAATACGTAATTGCGAAAAAATACAATCAATTTATTTTAGGATTCCCTTTAATACTGTGTGTCTGTCTGTTCCCGTTCGCTATCTTGTAAACTTTAAATCTTTTCGATCTAAAATTTGATATGAGTTAAATCATTTGGGATCCAAAATAAGTTAAATGGGAATCATTTGTTTGATAGAGCTATGACGTGAAATCGTTCAAAACGTTTTTACTAAGTCAAATACGGTTTCATATGAAAGATTGTGTCTCAAATCTCAATGGTCGTTAGAATTGTTAGCATCGAATTCGTTTAAATTAATATATTAAATACCGACTTCTATTTTTTTACAATAAAATGTTTTTCCATGATATGTTTTCGCGTGTGAATTTAGGATGTGATATTTTTACGACTGTGATTTTAGGATGCTCTTTTTTTCGCGTGCAATTTCAAGTTAGTCTCCACTGAGATCTAATATATCTACTCTCCACTGCACGAATACGAACAACAAACGTTTGCTAATGTTTACTAACGTTTGCTAACAATCTGTCTCTATCTAGATTCTAGACTAAACTGCCTTTCTGAAAACAAATGCTTGCTAACATTTGTTGAAGTGCCGAAAATGTTAAAATAAAAACTCTGACAGCTTTTATTTGCCAAAAAAATTGATAAAAGCATCATTAAAACCAAATACACAATTTTTTAATATTCTAACAATATGTATTTTAAATTTTTTGTTTTATTCTAAATTTTCACTTAAAACCAAAATCAAATATGCATGACAGATGCAGTTCCTAAATAATACGAAGTGGAGACAGATTTTTGTCTGCACTTCATATTATGAAGCACAAATATGCAAAAACATCATGTTTTCCATATTATTCGGTAAAACAATTGTTAGCAAATGTTTGTTCGTGCTCACATTTCGTGTCTCCACTAAACAAATCTGTGTTTGCAAACGTTAAGGCTGAAATTCACATAAATCAGAAACAGAATTCATACAAATTTTACAGCAACAGAATTTTTTACTGTCAAATTTGTATGAAATTCTGTTTCTGTTGCATGTGAATGTCCGGTTTTAGCAAACGTTCAGCGCGGTTAGTGGAGACGAGCCTCAAGAAAGCGATATTTTTACTCGTGTGATTTTGGGATGTGATATTTTAACGTTTGTGATTTTAGGATGTGATATTTTTTCGCGTGTGATTTAGGATGTGATATTTTCTCGCGTGTGATTTTAGGATGTCATATTTTTTCGCGTGTGATTTTAGGATGTGATATTTTCGTGATGTGATATTTTTGTGATGTGATATTTTCGTATAGTGTGATTTTTTCGCTGTGATATTTTCGACGTGATATTATTTCGTGTGGGATTTTTTCATGTGATATTTTATCACGACATTTAAAGGCCTTTAAAAGTGGCCAATGTAACAGTTTCAAACTAGGTGTGCCTATAGACTTTTTGAAATTGATCGAGGAATGGAATTTTACAGAATATCTTCCAAATCTTATGGTCGCACTAAAATTATTTATGACTATTTGCGTATCAGTGGCTTCGAGTGAGAGCAGTTTCAGCAAATTACCCAAACGAGGTTTAACAATCTTGGCATATTAACAATAGAACATGAGGCAACACAAAATATAAATTTTGAAGATGTGATTTCTAAATTTGCAGCTGTTAAAGCTAGAAAGAAGAGATTTAACATGTGTGTACATAATATGTATGTGAGAGTATATTAATTCTACTTAATTTTTCTTTTACTATACCCTATCATAAAAGTTTCATTTTCATACATCAATGTGAAAAAATGTATAATAAAACAGTACTTTAATTATATGTAGCTTATTAATAATAATGCTCATTTGTATTACTTATTGGATTTTTTTATTTTTTGTATCACAGCCAAGACTATTAGCGCAAATTAGCGGGTAGCGCGAGGAGCTTGTCTATTATCACACCCCAGTAATCGTGTATTCAAAGTTCATCTAAATAATTCCTGCAGTAGGTCCAAAATGCTTAACAATGGTTTGCCACAGGATTCCGTCCTGGCGCCATTTGTTTTAATTTGTACATCCATGACATTCATGACACAACACCAAAGAAATTTAGGTACGCTGATTATTGGACCTTGACCACTCAAAACAAAGACATGGATGTCTTGGAAGATTTGCTCTCAACTGACCTGGCGATAATGAATGATCATTTTCGAACATGGAGCTTATTTCCTAGTCTAAGTAAAACCGAGAGTTGTTGTTTCAACTTAAACAACAAACTGGCAAAACACGAACTGTCAGTGTTATTTAACGGCACTGTCATTAAATACAATCAACAGCCAAAGTACCTGGGAATTAATCTCGATAGAACTCTTTCTTTTAAGCTCAATCTAGAGAAAACGTCAAAAAACTTAAAACGAGAAACAATATATTGCATAAACTGGCAATATATTGTTAAATGATGCTTTTACGAAAAATTATGCGCATCATGTTGTGCGAAACTCTAGGAACTCTCTTTTTTTTGTGTAGAATTTTTATAGAAATAACTTCTCAGAAGGTTAATTTTTCTTTTGGCTTAACATCGAAGTGTGGTATCTCCTGAAGTTCAATTGCTTAATCATTCTTTTAATTGACTTAAGTCATTCTTGACTCATATCAAGAATTTTCACTGGCAATTTGTGTTTCGATTGTTGATCTTGATGATCTACCCCTTGCCCATGGCTTCCAAGCTAAATCTAAGAAATGTTGCCCCAGCTGTGTACTTGGCCCGAAAGTGGAGTGGGATTAGTTCTAATAGCATCCCTAATAACTCTATAATATTTCCAAAGACTTTTGAAGTTTTTCTATAAAATAGGCTCGGAATTAAGTGGGAAAGAAATTATGAAAAAACGCTATTATTCAATTTTACTCAAAAGCCTGTGTTGAAGAAAAACGTGTTCTAGACCGAGTTGTGAAAACTTGACCTTTTTTGATTTTCCTGAAACTTGGCAGATAAGTAGTATGGACAGAATAATAAATACAACTTATTTTACAATTTTTTTAAAGTGCATAGTTTGAGCATAGGGGGCTCCCCAACATGCATGAAAAATGAAAATTCTGCCAATCCGATGTAATTTTGAAATTATATAGCTCAATAACGGCTATGCCTATTTTAGCAAACTTTTTTTGTTTGATAGATGATTAGTTAGTTATTTGAAAAAAAAATTAATTAATATTTTTTGTAATTAATTTTTAAATAAAAATATTAAAAAACTTTTTTAAAGATGACGCTAGGGTCAAAGATCAATTGGAATTTATTAATTTTTTTCCTAAAAATAGTTCTATCTTTACTCTAATATATATTAAATTTGCAAAGAGTTGTTGGACCAAAAATCTTTAAAATTAAATATCTCAAGAACAAAAATTAACGCCTCTTTGTAAATTTGATATATTTTAGTTACTCTGACTAAAGAACTAAGATAGAACTATTTTCAGGAAAAAAGTTTATTAAATTTCAATTGATCTTCGACCCTAGCGCCATCTTTAAAAAAATTTTTTTTAATATTTTTATTTAAAATTTAATTAATAAAAATATTAATTAATTTTTTTTCAAACGGCTAGCTAATCATCTATCAAACAAAAAAAGGTTTGCTGAAATCGGTATAGCCGTTGTTTGAACAATTTAATTTCAAAGTTAAATCGGATTGGCAGAATTTTCATTTTTCATGCATGTTGGGAGGCCCCCTATGCTCAAACCATGCACTTTAAAAAAATTGTAAAATAAGTTGTATTTTTTATTTTGTCCATAGTAATAATCAAAGAAAGTAATAATCATAGAAAAATCAAAAATGGTCAAATTCAAATCTCGACTTTTTCACCTGCGTAGATCACGTTTTTCATCTGTTGTGAAAAATTTTAAAATACATTTTTATGGGACACTAAAGTCAAGCATATTGATATGATACCCTTCTTGATTTGGTAAAAATAAGTATTTTCTTGAAGGCCTTGCATTGCAGCCTCGTAAAACAAACGAAAACAACTTTATTTTTTGTTGTATCCGTTATATTACGGGATTTTACACGTATTTTAAACTTCAGGTTCATAGGGTTTATTCTTTATGAGTCAATCGACATAATGGGCAAACACTTCGTTCTCTCACCGATAGTGTTCTGCATAAAAAACAGGATACTAAAAAAGAATGGGTTCCACTCTCAGTAAGTGTACTAGATTCGTACTTAATCGAAATATTTATTTAATTTCACAGTTCTTGAATGTGTTTAGTAACTTATCATTTTCATTCGTGAATCGTGCAACCTATCTATGTAGATTGTAGACAATAAATTATTCAGCACATGTTTATGTTTGCAGATCAAATAAATTTTTATGTTAATCCATTTATTTTTCAATTAAAAACTAACACAATGCAATTTGACAGAAAATCATTCTTTATTTATTGGGTTAGAAAATCCACGAGGTAAAACGCAAAAACATTTTTGGGAAATTTACTGAATTTCCACTACAACAAATAAATTTTTTTGAGTTGATCAAAATCGCATATATGTACTTGTATTATGCATAGAGTAGAGTAAATGCGCTTGTGTAACTATAAAAGGGGAAACATTTTTTTCATCCCCTTATACCAATACATCAACAAACAAAAGCTCAATGAAACGATGGTAAACTCTATCTTGTTTGTTGTTTTAGTTGAAAAAAAAAACACGAGGTAAAACACGAAGCTTTCATTCGACAACATTGATATTCTATCAATTTTTCCTTTAAACTGCTATTTTGTGTTGAATTTTCTTTTTACCAACAACTGGTTTGAATGGTTTCATTAAATTAAAATAAATTTTAAATAATAAAAATTTAAAATAAATAACAAAATAGTTAAGTGAATAATAAAAATTGTGAATAAGTAAAACGATATACAAAATAAATATTTTCCTTTCCATTGTTTTTCCTTTCTATGTATCAGCTTTCTATTTACTACTTTTTCTTGTTGTTTGTTGTGATATACATATTAAATCAATATAAGTAAACTTTAAGATTATATCTGAAGTATGAGTTAAATCTTAGTGATTTTTCAACAAAATGATTTCATTTTTATTTTCTTAATAAAAAAAATAAAATGATGATAAAATCATTTGACTTTGTACATATATTGAAAAAAACATGTTGAAAAGACTGGAAAAATTAGGAAAATTATTCATCCACACAAATTGTATTTTTGTTTAACTTTCAGTGAAGTATGAATTTTTTATAATTCGATTATAAAGTTTGTTTAAAAAATTAGATTATTGATCTGTTAATTTGTTTCACGTTTTTTTTTGTTTTGTTACTTAAATTTGTTCAGATATTGTAAAAATTGGGTGATTATATTGGAATACGAAATATATGGAAGTGTAATGTTACAATATTTCAAGACTCCATATTTTTTTTGTTGTTGCGGGTTTGCATTTAACCACCTGTTTGCTTTTTTATCTCTACCGCCTATAAGTCAACATATTCTTCTTTATATACGTTTGTGATTAAATGGTCCTGTGATACTTTCTCAATAAACTAATCTTTCTAAAATGATATCATAGATAACATGAATCGAAGATGACGTCAAATTTAATGAAATACGAATTTGTCCTTGTATACAAAATATTACACACCTATTTCGGAATTCCCACTTAGGGAATGGTTTGTGCTGTTATTTTTGTATTCCTCATAATCCACAAGAAAAATTAGTGGTCTCACTGCATATTTATGTATTATTTCTTTTTTATCATTTGTAGTATATGTAATAACAAAAAAATTGACAATGCAATTTAATAAACGAAATTTAATAAGAATATGAAGAAAGTTCAAGTTATTACAAACAATAAAGTTAATAATAATACTTACTAAGGTTTGTTGTAAGAATTTTTCATTACTTTTTTTCACTACAATTATTGAAAGAAGTAATAAATGGAGCAGGGATTTTACAACGTTGGTGAGTATCAAAATTTCGTGTATTTGTAATTAAAAGATAAAAGTAATAATAGTTCAATAGAAATTGAAGTTGAATCGAGCTGATCATCACACCACACAACTTGTTTGTCCTTGTTAAGTGATTCGTTAGCAAATCCACAATGTTGACATAAATACACATGCTAAGAATTTATACAAAGTGAAACTGTAAAGCTGTGCCAAATTATACTATTTGTGATCTTTTATCACACATGACTAGTAGTGGATATTGGATTTGAATGTATCAAGGCCTGTCAGCGTTAGCACTTAACTATCGTTTTTTTTAAGAATCGGGCAGTCGCGGAAATTTTCAAAATTTTTTTTACAAATTTGGTATCAATCGATCGGGCTTGGCCGTCTCCCGAAAACTTTATGAGATTGGGGTGGTAGGACTCACCCATACCCCTTTACACCCTCTTTAAGTTTTAGCATATAAATGGGAATAGGTAAAATAAATGGGAATAGGTAAAAAAAATTTAATAAAAAATTTAAAAAAATTAAAAATTGAATTTAAAAATTTAATTTAAAATTTAAAAATTTAATTTTATTTAAAATTTAAAATATTTTTATTCAGACTGGCGCAACTTTTGAGTCCAAATTTGCACCCAAATCCCAAACAAACCCCGTGGGTGGGGTTGACACATTAAATAAGTAAAATATGTCATGTGGGGTATCGTGAGAATCAGACTTTTATAACAAATACAATCTCTCATATTACCCCCTGATCGTAACAATTTTTTACTCCCGAGGGGTACCCTTATCGTATAAAAAAATATTTTTTGCATGTCATGTTTGGTGTCAGGTTTGGTGTCGATTTCAATATAATCGGAGATGCTGAGTTCAATGATGATGATAAAAATGGGGGCCGGACTCGGGGAAGTCCAAAAATATAATATATACCCAAACCCTAATCCTCTAGTTTCTTCCCTAGAGCCAAATACTAATTTCAGCATCACCATTGAATTCAGTGCCCTTGATTTATCCAAAATCAATACTCATAATATATATGTGAACATTTTCGGCTTTCAGCCCCAACTCCCACCCTTTAGTGATACCCTTATATTTTTGATCCCAATTTAAACATCACTGTTGGATTCAGCATCCTCAAGTATGTTGAAATCAACACTAATGACGACAATTTTGATACTATTAATGTCCAGACCCCCAACCCCAACCCCATATTGAACTACCCTGAATCCGGTTACCATTTTTATCATCACCATTGAACTCAGCATCTTTGATTATGTTAAAATCCAAATAATGACGATAATTTTGATACTATTCATTACCAACCCCTCAACCCTCACCTCTTATTGAACTACTCTGAGGCCGGACAGCATTTTTACCATCACCATTGAACTCAGCATCCTCGATTATGTAAAAATCGATAATAATGACAATAATTTCGATACTTTGTGTACCCGACCCCCCAACCCCCACCTATTATTGGACGACCCTGAAACCGGCCCCAATGTTCATTATCATAATTGAACGCAGCATCCTCGATTATGTTAAAATTGATAATGATGACGATAATTTCGATATTTTTTATAGCCAAGCCCCCCCCCCCCCTTTTTGGACTTGCCCTAGTCCGACCCCATTTTTATCATCATCATTGAACTCAGCATCTCCGATTATATTGAAATCGACATCAAACATGACATGCAAAAAATATTTTTTCTACGATAAGGGTTCCCCCTTGGGAGTAACAAAATGGTTATGCCATCGATCAGGGGGTTATATAGGGGATTGTATTTGTTATGAAATTCTGATTCTAACGATACCCCACATGACATATTTTACTTATTTAATGTGTCAACCCCACCCACGAGGTTGGTTGGGGGTGGGGGTGCAAACCAACTTTTGAACTCAACAGTTGCGCCGGTGTAAATAAAAGATAATGATGCCATTACTTTTTTTTATCTCTTCCCATTTATTTTATATAGAGTTTTATATGCTAAAACTTAAAGAGAGTGTAAAGGGGTAGGGGGAGGTCCTACCACCCCAATCTCATAAAGTTTTCAGGAGACGGCCAAGCCCGATCGATTGATACCAAAATCACAAAATCGAGTCAAAGAAATTTCCAAAAACCACGTTTTCTGCCAGATTCTTAAAAAAACGATAGTTTAAAGAATTTTACTATGGTACAATGGTTGACGTCTTTCTTCGACGTTTTTCTTTTTTGTTTGAGCAAATTTTTACTAGAAAAAAGTTTCAAATTGAATTATTCGAAAACTACAACCACAGCACGAAATGTATTAAGCTTGAAGATCTTTTGGAGCAACTAACATATTTTAAAATTTGAATAGTGTTGAATTCATTGCAAACAAAACTCGGGCTTGCCATTTCCATAGATTATCCTCTTTCCCGACTAGCATTTTGTAAGATTTCTCAGATCTGGACCAGTTACGGCTTTCTCTACTATTGAAAAGGACCGGCTGAGGCACACTGAGCAGGCCATGTAATGTAACGCCTCAAACTATCCAAACCGGATAAGGCAGCCTTACTAAAATCGGACCAGGACCACATCAGTTCGAAAAGTGCATTCAATACTACATAGTACAATTTTTGCAAATACGCCATTTTCAAATTTCCAATGAACTTTCTTATGAAAATTCTACGTTTAAATTCATTTTATGTTTAGACTTACCTTGATTGATATCATTAAATTGCAAAAAAGTTGTGTTGCTAAGTTTTCATATGCCGGTTTGCCAGGATTCATAGTATCAGGTGGTTTCAATCCGCAGAGGCTTAAAAAAAAGCGTTCATCAACACCTTAAAGAGCAAGTTGTTGTGGGACTTACGTCTGAAAAGGTATTTATAAGTTGTTGTAACACCTACTGTAATCCCTATAACATTTTAAAAAAAAGTTATCGCCGGCACATCAAAATAATTATTCCTCGTAATTTCAGGAGTAATATCAAATGAAAATTGATCGAAATGATACAAAAAATTACATCGGTTTAAATCTTATCCATAAATTTGAAAAAATATCAACACAAATAATAATTCAAAAATAATTGACAATAATTTAAAAACTGTTCACCGCAAAATTCTAAAAAGAGTAATGTTTCTTACCCCACCTGATGACACCCTATTCATCACCCTTCTCCACTCCCAACCCTTAAAACACAGATTTATAGTTATTTGACCCTTCGCTTTATTTTCGGTAAAAATTTATGAAAGTGACTGTAAATTATTGCAAATTTTTCTGCCAATCAACGTTTTATTTTATTTTATTTTTTCACCATTTCCCATTTTCATCCCCTAAAACCACAGAAATATAAATATTTGAGACTTCGCTATTTTTTCATTAAAAATTTATCAAAATTTATCTATATTGTCTCTATGAATTTCTTGAAAGTTTTCTGTTCATCAACATCGAAACGTAGTGGAAGGGTGGATACAAAAAATTACACTTTGACGATAATCCAAAAACTGTGTACCCCAAAATTCTAAAAAAAATTGTATTGTTACTCGATAAAAATATTTATATTCTCGAAGGCATCACATCGTAGTCCAGTAAAACAAACGAAAACCACTTTATTAATTTTTGAAACAGATATCTTGTGTGAACTGGCATATTTAAAGAAACTGCTATAGACATACTGTATGCTAGCGGTTTTTAACTTTTAAGCTATAAGTGGACCTTTAACATTTTCAAACAATATTCTCGCACCACCATCCCAAATTACACACTTGAATTCACATAGAATAAGAATATTTTTATTTAGTCAACATCCTAAGTCACAAGTGAGAGTCGTTATTGATTGTTATCAATCAATACGAAATTAATATCTGACACACGGTCAATCTATTGCCATATATAGTTATATATATATATAAATATATATATATATATATATATATATATATATATATATATATATATATATATATATATATATATATATATATATATGTATATATATATATATATATATATATATATATATATATATATATATATATATATATATATATATATATATATATATATATATATATAAATATTATATATATATATATATATATATATATATATATATATATATATATATATATATATATATATATATATTAGGGTGTCCCAGAAAAATTAAAATTGTTTTTTTTTAACGCATACCCTTTAATTTTTTTTCTTTTATATCAAAACAACTGTAAAAAAAATTTCATGCAATTTAAATAACAGTAACCCGTGCCGACTTGGACCTAAACATCCTCAATGCTTGATTGTGTACTTTAGCGCGCATACCTGTTTTGATGTGCTTATAATTTCTAAATATCTTGTCGGTTATATGAATTTTTCTTGAAAAATAAATATGTCCGTCGAACTAGGTAGTTCAAAACATATACATGAAAGGTAACCCAAAACTTCCTTCAAATGGGCAAGCTCTCGTATAGTATTGTTGTATAATATATTGTTTTTTAATATAATACATTTCATACGAAAACAAAGAACAATTTTTGTGCCAAAACTGAATAATTCTATAGACACGCTTGGAATGTTATTTTAGACTGAAAACTCAAGACAAAGTGCAAATTCTCTGCTGTGATACTATAACTGCTTCGCATACACATCGTATGTGTGCGCGTTGAAAAAAATCAATATAGAAAAACTTATTTTCGCTTGCAACCATCACATGTACGAGCTGGTGTTAAAAAGTCTTTTTGAAGAAAAATAAAACAGGTGCCAATAATAAGCCCGGACATTCCACTTTTTCAAAAAATTAGAGATCATTGGCAAAAAGTTGATCATCATAAAATAGAATGCTATAGAGAAAAGGTGGAATGGTGCCTGTTTCCAAAATTGATAAATTGAAAGTAGATTAAATAATAATAGAAATAATAATTAAAAAGGAGATATCAATGCTTAGAGCATTTCAGCTGTATCGTTCAGGTACAGCTGAAAGAGCGGTCTTACTAATGCAGGACTTTCATTGTTTAATTACAATTGATGCAATATTCGTTATGTTGCGTACAAAAGAAAATATGCTTAGTAATAGTTGTTGTAATTAAAAATAATATTAAAATATGGAGGGACTGAAATCTCAAGCTCTGAGATATCAAGACTTCGGTCTGGATTAAGGATTTTGATATAGTTTTCGGCAAAAAACTTTTATGAGGACATTGCTTTTAGTTTGGGGCAGCGATGTATATCAAACATAAAACTCTTTGTTAAAGTATAAATATTTTTTTATTTCTGTTTAGAAATTTATTACAAAACTAACACGAAATATTAATAAGTGCCGGAAAATTATAACAGATCATAAATTAATATAACTTAGTGAAAAGATAAAACACCCAGCAAACTACTCAAAAACCTCTCCATTTAGCGTTTCAAGAAAATATTACAAAACCAAATATTCATGGTTCTTTCAAAATTCAAAAAAATATTCTCTAAAAATTAAAATAAAATAAAAAATTTAAACTTTTTTTTAAAGTTCTAAAAACATTCCAAAAATTATTACAAAATCAAAAATTTAAACTTTTATCAAAAATTCAAAAATTTTTAAAATATTGCAAAAATTATAACAAAATCAAAAATTTCCATGTCCAATTTCATATTCGATAACATTTCATGTCAAACAAATAATTAATTTCATATTGTTCCAAAAGATTAAGTAAAATGAAAATCATTCTTTGACACACTTGACAACATTTTTTTGACAAACTTATAACGCAATAATCTAGATCTTGGTTTCACATACCAATACCGACCATCAAAATTTCTCCAAATTCAATGTTCCTATTCGCAATCACTTAAAATGAACGTTTTTAAGCAAAATATAGGCATATTTCCTTGTTTTGACATACTTGACGATTTTTTTTTGACACACTTCCGTACAGTTATCGAACACATCGTCATTTTGGCTGTTACAATTGAGTAATCCTATTTTTAGAAACAAAAATTTTTGAGATCCCTTCCAGCGGTTTTCTAGATTTCGTCGGTTGTGACGGCAGACAGACATACAGTTTTTTTTTAGGATCAGTAAGTCCTAAAACGTCGATAAATGGGGTGAGAATTTCATTTTTGGATCGAGAATGTAATACTTAGGACTTTCAGACCGAAGTAATATCTTTTTCTAATTCATTGGCGTTTTATTTAATGAGAGTAAAATAATTTCTCAAATAATTGCACAGTAATCGCAGTAAAAGCTTGTATGTTAAAGTTCAACTTCAAGTCGGCACGGGTTATCGTCATCCAATCGCAGTAAAACTTTTAATTTAAGTTTTTAAGGTTAATTGGAAAAAATTTAGCGGGTATGCGTATAAAATTTTGCAAAAAAATTTTTTTGCTCTATGTCTTGGGACACCCTAATATATATATATATATATATATATATATATATATATATATATATATATATATATATATATATATATATATATATATATATATATATATATATATATATATATATATATTAGGGTGCTTTTTTTGGGGCGACAATTCTTTTTTTCTGGTGCCCCCACCGAAATTTT
>OY856189.1:8905461-8970887 GCA_963693315.1 Diogma glabrata | reverse complement strand
AATTTTAGAGAAGGTAGTTAGTTTACAACTTATAGAATACTTAGAAAGCAACAATATTATTTTTTCACATCAATCTGGCTTCCGCCAGTTTCACAGCTGTGAATCATTTGTAAACCTAGTTGTAACGAATTGGAAAATAGCTGTACACAATAAGAAAGTAATTATTTCAGTTTTCCTGGATCTTACCAGAGCATTTGAAATAATAGAAAGAGAAATATTGTTGTTGAAGCTTCAGGAATATGGAATTAAGGATACTGAGCTGCGATGGTTTCAATCATATTTAAGTGGAAGAACACAGAAAACAATGGTTAACAACGTTCAATCGGATCCACGTAATGTGGATATAGGATTCCACAATGTTCGGTACTGGGAGTGACATTGTTCTTTCTTTACATTAATGATATACATAAAATCATTAAAGATTCAAATATTTTTTTGTTTGCGGATGATGCCTTGCTCTATGTAATCGGGGACTCTGTCGAGGAATGCGCCAGTAAAATTAGTGGGGACTTGAAGAAGCTGGATCTGTGGTTTAAAATGAACAAATTGAAACTCAATACAGATAAAATTAAATGTATGTGTGTAAATGGGCAATATAACGATAACATTTTCATTAATAATGATAGAATCGAGATTGTAAATAAAATTAAATACCTGGGGGTTATAATAGACAATAAGTTAGATTTTGATGAAAATTTGAACTACGTTTGTAAAAAAATAGCAAAAAAAGTATATTTTTTGAGAAATATTCGCAAGAATATTTCTAAAAGAACAGCTGTGCATATTTATTGATAAAACCATACTACAAATATTGCTCATCCATTTTATTTTTATGTAATAAACAAAATCTAAGTAGACTTCAAAAATTACAAAATAAAGCAATGCGTGCCATATTGAAGGCTAAAAGACGTACGAATAGAAATTTAATGCTGGAAAAATTAAATTGACTTAATGTGGAGCAGATAATTAATATGAATATGTTGACTTTAGTGTTTTAAATCAAAAACTCTTTATTACCTAATTATTTGAGAGATAAACTACAAAATGTGAATGAAGTTCACAATTATGATTTAAGAAATAAATTAGATTTTAGTTTGGAATTTATGAGAAGTAATAAATCAAAAAACATGTTCATGCATAAGGGCTTAAAAATGTTTAATGATCTACCTAATGATCTAAAGGAGGAGCAATCATTGGCTAAATTTAAGAAAGGAGTCAAAATATACTGCAAAGAATAGGAGATTGTATTACTATTACGCGAGTTATTTGCCGCACGACCGCAGGGAACTAACTCTTCTTTGGAAAACGCATTCGCACTAGTAATACGCACTATTTTTTGTAACAAGTGCGTAAAATTTATAAATATTTATTTAATTGTTCATTTAATCATTTATTTAACAAAGTTATAAACAAATTTAAGCTTTTTAAATAATTAAAGTGCGCTATCTTTGTTGTAATATTTGTAAATTATTCGAGTTCGAAAATATAAACACAAGAATCCAACTAAAACTATACATAGGAATCCAACTAAGCTGTCAAAATAATAAACTTTAACAGGCTGATTCTGAGTTAAGAGGTCTTAGCTATGATTATTTTTGTTATGACAATTTTTTTAAGAGGAATATCTTAATTGCGATTCTGTGAACGTTGTCATAAAAAACCTCATAATAACTCTACAAATATATTTTGGAGATCTTTCAAACGACTATTTTTATAAACAAAAGTATTATAAAATGTCATATTTTCTTTTTAAATAATTTAAATACAAATTAAAATACCATATAAATTATTTTTAAGAATTATGCTATATTATATAATAATTTTTTATAAAAATCAAGTTTATGTTTATTAAAATTTTTTAAGATATCAATAATTTTGTTTGTGAAAATACCAAACGCCATTTTCAATAATCAAAAATGTATTTTATTTTATAATAATTTATATACAATTAATATAAAATTATACCATATATTAATTATTTTGCAATAAATTTGTGAGAAAAGAATTATTGTTTTTCCTTAGTTTATATAAAATTTGCAAAATTTTCATAAAACAACATGAGACGTAAAAGTTTGATATTGCAAATATGAAATTTTCAATCGCCATTTTATTTAAAATCAATATATATCCATATATATTTTGTTTTATATTTTTGATTCAAACTAAAATAAAATATAGATAATTATTATAAATTTTATAATAATTACATAAAAAATTCATAATTAATATTTTATCCTTTATTAATATAATTTTTCATACAAGAATTCCAATAAAAAATATGAAACTTTAAGTTATGATGCTTAAGATGACCATGTTTGATGGTCTTACGTTAAGAGGTTTTTTTTTGACATCTCACAGTTGTGACTACATACAGAATCGCATTTAAGAGGTTTTAGTCTTAGCTAAGAGAAAAGTCTTTGCTATGACTATTTTTACATCTGTGAGGGTATGTCAGAATCAGCCTGTAAAGACCTAAATAAATAGTTTTTTCTTGCAATTCCAATGATGCAATGTGTTTTAGTTGTTTTTACTTTTGGTAAGTTATTCAAAATATTATTTTGATATTTTAGTGCCATAAAAATATTATATATAGAAAGGTATATGGATGGATTTAACTACAAATCTCACATGCAGGTGGCGTGCTAGCTCGTGCACTAAATATTTTTTAGTCAAATGTGGCGAAAAGTAGTTTTTTCTTGTATTCTATTCTAGTACAAAATTGAATATTTTGTACGCATGTGTTACAAACAATTTTTTGTTATAAATTATTTTATTTTTTGTTATAGATTATTTTATTTTTTGACATGGATTATTTTATTTTTCTCTTTCTTTATTTTGTTCTAAGTTTTGGTTGTTTTGATTTTTTAGATATTTAATTTTTGGAATTTCTTAAAGGGAAAAAAAACTTATAAAACACTTTTTTTTTTAAATTTTATTTTGGAATATTTTAATGTTTGTTAACAAATAATAGATCTATGATCTAAATGAAAACATATAAAATAAAATAAAATAAAAGTTAGCGTCCATAAATTTCTAAGAGAAACTTGATTTATCCAAACTTAATCCCAATCCCTAGTTGGCATGGTATCTTCGGATATACAGAGACGTTACTTTTTTTTTTAAGGCGTTTATGCTTCATATAGGAGCGTTGCCAGCCTAATCAGCTTTGAATATTCACCACGGTCATTCGCAACAGCGACATAATTACCATGGCAGCCGATTTTTTTAAGGTCGTTTATTACGTCAGTCTCCCATTGTAGTTGTGGTCTACCTCGCGTTCGCCTACTCCCTGGGGTACTAACGTACATTTATCTAATCATTCCAGACTGTGAATTACGGAACGTGAATCGAATCGAATGAATTACGGAACGGAACGAATTACGTGAACGGAAACAACCTATTATATCAGGATCCTCAAAAAGGTCTCTGATCTCAAAGTTAGACCGGGTTCTATACTCTCAATCGTCTGTCTTAAGTGGATGTTGCGTGGGATCTTACGCTCAAATACAGATAAATGCGATTCGTCATTTTCTGTAAGGGTCCACGTTTGTGACCCATACATCACAAGCGGTCTAATCAATGTCTTGTATAACTTGAGCTTAGTGTTAGTTGATACATACGGTGATCGGAGGAGAGGTTTAATTGAGTAGAAAGTTCGATTACCTGCAGTGATTCGAGCTTTTATATCTGTAAGTATACTGTTGTTTGAGTCAAGCATTGATTCCAAATATTTAAAAGATTCAACTCCCTCAATTTGTTCATCACCGCACATCAAATCTTTCTTCTCAGCCTCTCTTGAAACATTCATATGTGTGGTTTAATTGTAGTTAATTTGCAGACCAATTTTCCTACTCTCAAGCGACTTGAAAGTCTCACTCATAACAGCTTCACTTCGGCCGAGGATGACAATCATCAGCGTAAGCAATCATCTGTACTGAGTTTATTTACAAGACATTGTTATTAGTCGGTAGTTTCTTTTGACGGCACACATATTCCAAGGCTACATAAAAGAGTATAGGAGAGAAAGCATCATCTTGTCTTAAGCCGGAGTCGACTTTAAAAAACTTTGATATTTCGTTCTCTACTCTATTGAGAGTTCTGTACTGTCATTTTGCGTAGTGATACCAGTTTACTAGGAATTCCCATTGACACCAGAGCAGACAATAGAGTCTCTCGTTCGAGAGGGTTGTAGGCCAGCCTGAAATCAATGAACAGCTGGTGCACAGGTATGTTGAACTCTCGGCACTTTTCCAAAATCATCCTTTTCGAGAAAAGTGCATCGGTAGTACCTCGGCCCTGCCGGAAACCTTACTGATATTTTTCAAACAGTTGTTCAGCAAAAGGATTGATTTTGGATAGCAAAATGTAGAAAAAGATCTTATATGCTGTGCAAAGGAGAGCAATTCCTCTGTAGTTTGCACATTGTAGGCGATTACCTTTTTTATGGATTGGTATCAGCATAGATGTGTTTCAGTCCTGTGGCATGGTTTCCGTCCTCCATATCATTTGAACAAGTTCAAACAATCTTAAGGATAGAGTTTCACCACCATGTACAATCAATTCGGATGTTATATCGTCGATATCAGGTGCTTTATTGCGTTTTAATTTTGACAGCGCCTCTTCGAATTCCTCTTTGGTTGGTTCGTCTACATGTACCTTTGACATGCACCTTAAAATATTTTTAAGGCCTACTTGTAGCTCCCCATCTTCGTTTTGAATAGCAGTCGTAGTTTGAGGTCACTTCTTTAAGGTTTTAACCTGTTGAAAAAAGTTACGCGATTGATGTTCCTTATTGAATCTTTCAATCTTCTCACACTGTCTCTTCCACCATTCTCTCTTCATTCGTCTACATAGCTTTGTAACGACTTTTCTTGCCAGTTTATAGTTCTCTTTCGTGGACCTGGTGTTGCGTCCTTGTAGAAACTTCAGACAGCAATCTCTTTTGTATTGAATAGTGTCAAGGCATGCTTGATCTATCCATTACTTCTGAGTTCTGGGAGTGGTTCTGTGGTCGTCCAAGTATTCCCGTAGCCGCTCTTAAAACAGTATCTTTGAGGAAGTATCATGACTTATCGACGTCTCCATTAATGGTTTCTGATTTATCCATTGTTTCGGCAATATGGATTTGATATCTCTCTTCTGTTTCAGCATTCTTTAATGATGAGATGTTAAGACGTTTCCGTTGATTGAATTTTGGAATGCCTGGATTTGGGAAGTGGAACTTTATTGTTGCACATACAAGGAAGTGGTCACTTCCAATGTATGCACCTCTAAAGAATCGCACATGCAGAACGCTCGAGTGATAGCACTCTTCATGCATCTCATGTTGCACCTAGATCGTATTCACCTTTAGCGCTTAATAACTGTAGATCAAATTTGATAGATTCATGAAACGTTGAAAACTATCTTTGATTGGGGTGTTACTAACAGTGTTGAATTCAATACGTCCAAAACACAAGTTTGCCATTTTTCAAGATTATCAACACCTAACCCTTTTCCATTGAAGTTTGATTCCAACGTTTTGATAGAGAAAGAGTCCGTGAAACTTCTAGGAGTTGATGTTGAAAATAATATGAAATGGAATTCTCATATTTTTAACCTAGCAAAAAGCGCTGTTCAAAAATTGGGGTTTTTAGGACGATGTCGTAAGTTTTTCAGTAGCGAACAACTTCTTTTAATATACAAATCTTTTATACGTCCCTGCATGGAATATTGTTCTCACATATGGGGTGGAGCATACTTATGTAGTTTAAAGTGTCTTGATTCTGTACAGCGGAGAGCAGTTAAATTGATTGGTAATTCAAATCTTACTAATGACCTTGATTCCTTGCAGCATAGAAGAAATGTTGCTGATATGATGATTTTCTACAAATATATCATGGATGAACGGGTTTCTGAAGAGATCAAATAGATTTTACCTAAGCCTGCAAACCTATCGCGTCATACCAGAGCATCGGTAGCGGCCCATCCTTTTACGGTTCAAATAATTAGATGTAGAACAGTAGCCTTCCAGCGCGACTTTTTCAACAGAGTCTCTCATCTCTGGAATTCATTACCTTCGTGGGTTTTCCCTGATAACTTTAACCCTCAAAAGTTCAAAGTCAACGTTCATAAATTTCTAAAAGAAACTTAATTCTCAATTGATTATAATCCCTAGTTGGCATGGTATCTTCGGATATTCAGAGACGTTAATGTATAATTAATTATATTAACACTAAACATGCCTAACTTCCAATAAAAAAAAAAAAAAAAAAATGCAAGCTGTTGGGACCCACCACATTTCCATAAGAGATATCTCTTCCAACCTATTCATTAAAGTCACCAAGAACCATAAAGAAGTCGCGTGTTGGTGTTTGTTTCATAACTTCTTCCAGTGCTATGTAGAAATTACCCTTCTCGTAGATGGTCTTAGCTTCAGTAGTTGCATGCACAGCAATAAGAGAAATATTGTTATATGTACCGCGTACACGTCGGTAGCAGATCCTCTCACTGACCGGGATGAATCACGACTTCTTGTATGCGTGCATGAACAAGAAAGCCAGTTCTAAATTCCCTTCGAGAAGGATGACCACTACAGTATAGAGAGTGGCTATTTAAATCTTGTTTTCCGATTATCGGCTGTTTAATTTCTTGTAGAGAAATAATATTCATCCTGTACCTCTCAGTCTCTGTTTCTAGACTTATAAGAGCATCAGGAGCGCTCAGGCTGCGCACGTTCCACGTTCCGATTCGGTAGTCTGGTCCTTTTTCACGTCCAGGTAAAATTCTGTTTCTGTGTTCGGGTCTGTTATTCTCTTTCTGATAACCAAATTTAACATATTAGTTTTTTTCCCGGGGCTAGGGTGTTAACCTTAGGCCCAACCCAAACTGTCGTGAATGGGTCCGTTCTGCATATTAAGCTCACCAGAAACAACCTTTGTACACGTTTATATAGCAAGCCGCTTGATTCAAGACAGACGCCCGCTCCAAGCCGCCCCTGACATGGAGAACAGGCGCTTGAGTCGCATTGGTTGTAAGGCGCCAATTTGACGTGATGTAGCGTCATTGACTAAGCAGTTTTTACTCTGCTTGTCTCCAATACACCAACCTAATTCTGTCAGCATTACCCAGGCAGCACGGCGTGGACGTTGAATTTCGGATTTCGCTATCCAACACTAAACATGCCTATCTTAAAATTAAAAAAAAAAAAGCAAATAAAGTAGAGTGATTCGACATACTTTATACTTTTATTTTAAGAACGAAGTACTGGTTGCTCTGGTAAAATATACTGTGGCGAACATTAAATAATCCCTCTGGATTTAAAACTAAAAACACATACATAGTCATAAAAAATATTTAAACTACACATAATTCATATGTGAATAAAAATTAGAAACTATAGAGAAAATTATGTTAAGAACCTAAGCAAAACAGAATTTTATGAAAAATAAAAACAGTCAAACAATCGAAAGCTTAAGAACAGACTGGTATATTATAAGCACAGACAGATGTTTCTAAATATTAGAATACTGCAGCTTTGACTCTATTGTAAGTGGAAATTGTAGCCCAAGACCTTAATTTCTGAAATAGACCGCCTATTCTGCACCATTTTCAGTAAGCGATTCATATGTGTAGCAAATCAGATACGCTCATCTATTTAATATGGCTCCAATGACATGAAAGCTTAAATGAAAGTAATGTATTGCAGGAACGAGGTTTTGCATTGATAAAACGGCATTCCAACATTCGATCTTTGTTTGAAGAACAAAACGAACGGCATATAGCAAAATTATGTTATAGTGGGAGTACGTCTACGATACCTTTGCTGGGACTACTTTTGAATTCGATGGATACTAATTTTGGTTAGCCACGAACCTGAAGCATAAATCAAATGAAACACTAATTAAGAAAGAGCTAATTAGAATCAGACTACCACTTATACATTAAAAGCTATCATTGAAGAGAGCTGGTTAGCTACGCTAATTAACCATAGCAAAATATTCCGAACTACAGCAAATGTTCAGGGACCATGAACTTAAGAATCAAAAATCAAGCAAATAGAAGAAAGCCAATAACCCAGATACTAGTGGGATCTTCCTTTATCGCGTGGCGTACTGTTGTTTCTTTGAACATAGATAGATTGCCATCATCAAGGAATGTACCATAACTTAGATTGAGGATGCTATCGTTGACTGCATAAAGTTCATCCGCCCGCACCCCTGACATATCACCTTGCTTAGAAACATCTCACTGATGTTGCTAGTGATATGTGATACCTTACATTAACTCATAGGAACTTGAAAATGAGGGTAGTCATACCTGTAGATCAGCAATTACAGTCAGAAGTTAATGAAGCGAACTGTTTATGTTTTCTAGGATACAACGTTTTGTAAAAAAACTCTATACAGGAAGAAACTGAAAAAACTATGAAAATATTATGTTTTCTACTAAACTACTTTCTTTCACTGTGTTTACGACTAATAACAGCTCATCTCTAATTATAATAAACGAAAACAGAAAATCCCAGGTAATTTATTCATCATTCAACAAGTATTTACTTACATAAAAATTTCAAGTATTATGATCACCATCTTAAATTGATTAATTGATAGCAGTCGACGCATTCGTGTAATACTTTTTTTTTGTTATTTCTATATAATTATTTTGTTTAACTAATATTAATCATCTTTAATCTATCTTTATTATTAGTGCAATGACGTCACTGAATAACACAATTTTTAGACCAAACACAATTTATAAAAAATTTCACTCTTAGGAAAAAATATAATAAAATTTATATTATGAAAACTATTTTAGAAAATAAGGGTTAAATATAACTTTACTGTATTCTTATTAACTAAAACTTTTAATTCAATATTTAACTTTAAACTTCTTAAATATAATTAAAATAAAACTAATAGTAAAAATAATTTTTTTATTATTAAAACTTAAATTATAACTTGATCGATACGATCGAAACGCGTGTGAAATATCTTATAGATTTTTATACTGAAAAACCCTCAAAACGTAAATAAACATCGTAAATGAAAATTTAATGAAAATTTCGTTTATTTCTGTATAGTTTTAAATTTAGTAAGATGTTCTGTTTTTTTAACATATAAAAAAATAATTTATATGTATATGCATGGGATTTGCATGTTGAATGGAAATAAGAAAAATTTGAAATAAAAAACAAAAAAAAACCAAAAATAAAATAAAAACATGAGTTTTTCTTAATATTCGGATATTTTCCACGAATAAATTGTGATGAAGTATATCATCATGTTTGTGTTACGAATTTTCATTTTCATTTTTCTTCGTTTACACACACAACTTAAAATCGGCTTTTTGATTTCGATAAAAAACATATCTGCAGAAATTAAAAAGAATATCAGATCAGATGAAATGATCAAAAGTAAGTGCGTATAATTATGCAATTTAAAACCGATTCTCCTCCTTGCTTATTGATTTGACGAATGTTATTGTTATGTTAGAGAAACAAAATCACTCATTCTTAATTCTTATATAACAAGAAAGAAAAAGAAGAAAAATGATTTTCTTCTAATTTTAGAAATCAACAGAATCTTATCATCTCCGTTAAAAACTTTTGTTTAATTATTTTTCTATTGTTCTGATTTATTTACTGAAAGAAATTAGTCCAGTCAATGAGCATTTTCCTGTATAATCCTTACAAACAACACCGATTCGGGCAAAAATTTGGATTTAGGTTATGCTTGCCCTTTACTTCAAAGTTGACCCTATGCTGGTGGTTGCTTAAATCTTAGGGGTGAATGCCACCCCTTTCTCGGGTGTTAAAACTATTATATTAAAAATAAGTACGAGAATAGATAAATTGACTAATTTTAAGCAACTTTTGCCATAGAAATATTTTTCTGAAAGTTAATACTTTTCGACTTATTCGCGAGTGAAAATGTCAATTTTTCATTAAAAAACCACGTTTTCAGATGGTTTTTCATGAATAACTCAAAAGGTTTAAAGTGCTCAGTTTTGAAAAAAATTGAGGTGGGTATGAAAATAGATTTATATATGTTATTATGGTTTTCCATATTATTCACTGTTTGTGTGCTTTTGTCACTTTCGAATTAAAATGCAATATTTAAAAATATACTTTTTACTATTTATTTGTTATTTTATTTTATTAATAATAATATAAACTTCCTTATAGTAACAATTTGGATTTTATTTTTTATTTTATACAATATCGATTTCGTTTTACGTCATCCTCAGTTCTTAAATTATTATTACAATTTTTGCTTAAATTATTACTTATATACTATTTCTGTTTATCACGAAACTAATTATTGTCACTAATTAATTTAAAGCTCAAACCATGAACTAATTTAATTTTACTAATAAAACAAATTTTCAAAAGTATAATTTAAATTTATTTAATTTAATTTTAATCCTTCGATATTGTTGGTTTTAAGTCTACCGTTCGAATGCAATTGGAAAAAATTATTTTATTATTGATTTTTTTTGTTACAATTTTTTTTATTATATTGATTGCAAGTAATTATTCTGGTTTTTTATTTAGGATTTCCAAACATAATTGATTGCAAGTAATTATTCTGGTTTTTTATTTAGGATTTCCAAACATATTCCTCCGCGTTAAGAAATTATTTAGACAATAGTTTCTTAACCCGGGAAAAAAATTTCTTATATGATAGTATATGGTCATATACGAATACCCGTATACGATCATATAAAGGAAATTGGCCTTATATGCAAATATATGAACATATACGATCATATGCAGCCATATACGAGCATATACGGTTATATGCAAATATATGAAGATATACGATCATATGCAACCATATACGGTCATATAAGATTTTATAAAATTTTTAGGCCATATATGAGCATATAGGATCGTATATAAAAATATATGGTTGTATACAATAATTAAAAATTATGTACGCATGGTTAAATTTTTTTATATCATTTATTGCATCAATATATAAATAAAATATACAGTTTTATTTTTTTCTTAAAAATATATTAATTTCAGTTTCATATATTAATTAATTTCAGTCTCTTATTTTAAAGCAATAGGGCGATTTTTCTGTTTCGGTGTTTGTCGCAATGGCGATACAAATTAAGAGAAAAATGGGGGTTCCCATTCCCTGAAGGGGTTTCCATAAAAAACACAACTTGGATAATTGTAAAAGTTATCTTTAAAATTTCTCATTTTACTACAATTGAAGCGAACTTTCGTTTGCTTATGAGGTATTATAGACTATATATTAACATAAATATATAAAATATTAGTAGTTCATAAACAAATTTTAATTATTTAACTATATATATATAGTTAAATAGTATAAATTTGTTTATAAACTACTAATATTTTATAAATTATGTTTAATATATTGTCTATAATACCTCATAAGCAAATGAAAGTTCGCTTCAATTGTAGTAAAATGAGAAATTTCAAAGATAACTTTTACAATTATTCAAGTTGTGTTTTTATGGAAACCCCTTCAGGGAATACCCCATTTTTCTCTTAATTTGTAGCGCCATTGCGACAAACACAGGAACAGAAAAATAGCTCTATATAGCCTTCATTTCTATGATTTATTTTATTTCATTATACTATAAAAATTAAAATTATGATTTTCTTTATTCTTTATCTGTTTTATTTTTGTAAGGCTTTTTTCAAATCTTCGTTTTTGCGATGTGCGCCTTTCAGCTCGGTGATCCTATGCCGCATGGCATCACGTATTTTGTCTGGATCCGAGTTGTGAGGCCTTTTCTCCCAATTTTTGTTTTCCGCATGGTCCAAAGCAAATTCTAAAATATTAAGATAAGATTTATATAATATAAAGAAGCATTTTCTTACGATATAATTCATTTTAAAACCCTAAAAAACAATTAGAAATTTGGTTTTCTTACTAATTATTGCCTCTCGGGCTGTGCTGTTTAGAGCAATCATTTTCTCTTGTCGGCGTTCAATTCCCAGTGTTCTTACTGCTTTTCCGGAAAGTGTTCCCTTTAACAAAATTTCCTTTTTGTAAACTCCTAATAATAAATTACGTGCAACAGCCTTTGCTTGATTAGCTTCGATGGCATCTCTATAATTTGATGCTTTGCAGTAAACTTCGTTGCCAATTGGTTGCATCTGTAGAAATAACAATATGTTGATAAAATAAGTTTGTTTAATAGAAATATTATGGATATATTATGATCATTATATACTTTTTAGTCATTAATATACATAAAAAATACTAGCCTTTTCGCCTTTATAATCTTTTCCATATAGTTGCAGGTCTAGTTCATCATCAACAACTGCAGTATTTATTATTTTATTTAAAGTTTCTGTCGAATCACTATCACTGTTTTGAACAATTTCTGTTGAATCTGATGAATCTGATGTCGATTCATTTCCAAATGAATGATTTGTCGATTGTTCCAAAATATTATTCTAAAAACACAAATTAAATAAATTGTTATTCAAATTTATGTCATATGAGAACATATATGTGTTAGAATATATTTTTTATATTAAAAAGTTCATACTTACTGGAGAATTTTCTTTTTCATCATCAGGCTCTATATCATTCGTTTTATTTTTTTTTGTTGCTGCAGGACTTTCATTTAATAATGGAAAAGTTTTTTTTGGAATACGTTTCCTTTTTAAAGCTGCAGGTTTATCTTTTTTTGATTTCTTTCGAGATTCCTGAATCAATTTCTTTTTTATTCCATCTTTAAGTACCGTCTTATCATCTGTAATAAATTAAACAGCTTCGATTATTTGAAATATCAAAGATAACATTTTTTTTGTTAATTGCATTATATTTAAACTATTAGTGAATTCTTTTCTACCTGTTCGGTACAGGTTCCAAGACAGAATTAACAAAATTTGTATTCTTTTGTAAAAAAGCAAAACAAAAAAAAACAAATTTCTATAATTCGGAATCGGAACTTGTACCGAACAAGTATAGAAAAGAATTCACTATATATGTAAACAGATTTTTGATATGAAACAAAGATATTTACAAAACACATACTGTTGGATTAAATTATCAAAGTTCATATAAAAAAAAGTAAGGTTATATGTTTCAACAAATCGCATGCAATTGAATAGTATGGTTATATATATAAAAATTTGAAAAAGAAAAGATATTCATTAATATTACCTGATTTGGACATTATTTTTCCAATATATATTTCCAATATATATATATATATATATATATATATATATATATATATATATATATATATATATATATATATATATATATATATATATATATATATATATATATATATATATATATATATATTTTTTTTTATTATAAAAATAATGCACTGTTTCGCCTATAATATTTTCTGTATCAAATATAATTTTTTGTTTTGTTATAATTTTGTAATTCGGTTGATTTTGAGTTTCCTCACTGCAGTGGATAAGATACATTGACATTTTGTTGTATAATTTTTCACAATTATTTTTATGTCTGCGCGCGCATCACTACGTATTCGTTCCGGTATAAAATATAAAGAATAAAGAAACAAATACACGTGAAAATAACAAACAAATATAATTAATAATAACAGTTAGTGATGTGCCAATTTTTAGACAATTTTTATAAATTATAATATATTGTATTTTTGAATAAGTAAATGAAACTGACAAAAGATGAGTGTTTCCAATAAAATGAAAAGAAAATATAAACTTTGGCAATTAGATCCCAATATTTCGGTATGTTAATAATATTTTATGTATATTTTATAAACATCAAAAACAGTATTATATTTATAGTTTATACTTATATAAGCCGTGTTCGATTTGACTGAAACAACTGAAGCAACTGAAAAATTAAATGCAATTGTTGTTGTTTTTTCAGTTGTTTCAGTCAAATCGAACACACCTATAGTCTATACATAGTATATATTTTCATTTGCATTATATGCATATGATTTTTTTATTTTAAAAACTTTAATATGTTTTTTTGAATAATTTTTATATTATTCTTTTAATAGATTCCTCTGCGAACTATTCAAAGAATAGAAAGAAAAATGAATGCAAATATTGGTGCAGGTGTTGAAAAATTATCAAATCTGTACAACGAGGAGAAACTGCAACATCGTCAAACAATAGAAAAAACTACTTCTTTAGCTCTTGAAAATGATCTGAAAGGATCAAGAAGTTTAAATGAAGCTAGTGTTAATAATTTATTGAGAAATTTACATGAAGAGAGTATCAGTGAACCATCGAATAGTGCAAATGGAGATGGTATCAATGAATCGTCAGAGAGTTTCTATGAAGATAGAGCCACTGCATTATCAATTATTGAGAGTCATGGTATGAATAATGAAATGGACCGTAACTATCTTAACGAGCATAATGGGAATGATAATGCACACAACAAGAAATCTGAAATATTGCTTTATGAAAAAAGCTCTATGACTCTACATCAATCTGTAAGAAGTCTTTTGAATATTTATGTACAAAATAAGTGGACGAAGACAAGTCTGCAAGAACTTCTATCATTATTAGGATCAATGCTTCCAAAAGATCATCTTATGCCTGAGACTACATTTAAACTCTTTCAATACGTTGAAAATTCAACTAAGGCTTTCACAACGATTAAACATTTTTATTGTAAGCAATGTTTAAGTTATAATAATACTGATATTAATCTTAGAAACTGCTTTTCATGCCAAGCTGATAGGACAAAGATATCGTATTTTTTTGAAATTGATATATATGAACAAATCAAATATATGTTTGAACATCGAGAGCTTGCTGAAAAACTAAAAACACCATCATCTTCTCGTGATGAGAATATTATAGCAGATATAACCGATGGTTCTGAATATCTAAGAGTTAATTCGAGGGACAATAGACAAAAATACGATCTCACTTTAATATTAAATACAGACGGTTTAGCTTTGGTTAAGAGTTCGAAGAGCCATTGCTGGCCTTTGATGTTTCTAATTGCAGAACTTCCAGATTATTTAAGAGTGTCATTTTTGGTCACCACAGGACTTTGGTATGATAAAGAAACAAAACCATCTATGAATACATATTTACAACCATTTTATTTAAAACTAAAAAATGTTTTGATGATGGAATTACCTGGATAAATCCAAAAACAAAAGAAGAAACTGTTACAAAAATTATTGCACCTCTAATCATCGCTGATGCTCCAGCAAGAGCCCAACTGCAAAATGTATCATATTTTAATGGCATGTACGGCTGTAACACATGTGAAATAAAAATGGAAAAGGCTGAAAATATTCCAGGTAAACGAAGAAGCAGAATCTACCCATTTCATCAAAGGAATGTTCGTCTAAGAAGTGGTTCAAGAATGAAAATGCAAGCAACTAAACTTATACGAAAAAAGAAAAACGATTTAATAACTAATGTTCGGGGAGTTAAAGGTAAATCAATCCTATCTAAATTCCCTTTACTTGATTTGGGAACATGTGTTATTCCCGAGTACATGCACTGCGCCTTGTTAGGTGTTGGAAAGCAGTTCTTAAATTTATTCATAAATAAAAAAGGTGCATGGAACATTAAAAATCGTTTAAAAGTCATCGACGAGTTTATTTTGAATATTCGCCCGCCTCATTTCTTTAACCGAATGCCTCGAAGTTTATCCAATTTTAATTTGTATAAAGCATCAGAATACTATAACTGGATACTTTTTTACTCTATACCGACATTAAAAAATCATTTGCCAATGAAATATTTTCAACACTGGATACTTTTTGTTAAAGCATTATTTACTCTGCTGCAAGATAATATTCAAATAAATGAACTAGAAGCAGCTGATGTTTGGCTGAGACAATTTGTTCAGGACACTCAAGTCTTATACGGTGATCGTGAGATGACTTATAACATACATCAATTAACGCATTTAGTACTTGTTGTTAAACGGTGGGGACCATTATGGGCCACTTCGGCCTTCCCCTTTGAAAATTTTAATGGATTTTTAGCTAATTCTGTACATGGTACTAAAAATTTAGCTGAAGAAATGATAAAAAACCTCAGAATAGCACAAGGGCTACATACTATGAACAATATAAATAATAAAAATACGAATTTATTAAACTACAATAACAGATTAATAGGAACTCGTCAAGAAGCAAAATTAAATGATATTGAAAACGATTTGCTATTAACATATAACTTTAATCTAAAGGATATAAAAATTTATTATAGAGCTATGATTAAAAATGAATTATATACATCTAAGAAATATAAAGATACTTTGACAAATAGTTATACCGTGCTAATCAAACTCAAAGATAATAACTGTTTCCACGGTAACATAATTTTTTTTTTTGAAGCGCAAAATAAATTATATTTTGTTTTCAATTGTTTTAAACTACAGTACGACGAAATAATTATTTATCCACGCAGTGGCGTAGCTAGCATGGGTGGCACCCGGGGCGGATATTGTGGTGTCACCCCAAGAATGAAAACTGTCAAAATTAATAAAAAGCCAATAAACGTGGGGGGGAGGGGATCAATATAAAGCAACAAACATTTTCATAGAACGAAAAAATTATATTGTAATATGTAAAACATTTCCATAATATGGAGTCAACTTAAAATTCAACTTAAGTAAATTAAATAAGTGATGCAGAAGTTTCAACTTCGAAATTATTATCACCTCAACGGCGTTATCGATAGCGTGTCGGCCTAAGGATTCGAACCAGGCACTGAGGAGGAAGGTTCAAATTCATCCGAAACACGAAAAATGCGAAGTGGAGTTTTTTTCTGAGAAATTTCCAACCATACCTTTGAATTGAAAACATTTTAATTACTTCTTTACTTACTTGAGTTAAATTGACCTCAAAAAATCCCCAATATTGTAATATATTTTTTTTTAAATACAAGAAAAGTGCAACGTAAAATATAATAAATAAAAAAAATTATGTATAGTATTATTTCATTCTTCGGAATATTTCTTTTTTGCGTAAATTTTTTTAGGAGGTTACTATTGTGGTTAAAAAGGTCATGAAATATTCCACAAGAATTTGTTAATTATTTTTCACACATTAAATGGCTTTTAATGTCTTAAGTAGAGTTTCTGCTCAAAAAATTCGGTCGAGAAAGATTTGTTATCTTGGACTAATGATTTGTTATCTTGTCCTGGAGTACGCTGGGCTTGTCACTCCCGTAGGCCAAAAATAAAAAAACTTACAAATCAATAAAATTAAAACTTTACGTATGAACGTAAAACTCAAGTTAAAACAACTAAACTTTGACGGATTATTTTATTTTTTAAATTTTATATATAATTAAAATGTATGAATAAGTTTATATTATATAATCTTAATTACAATTTCAATAGAAGACAAAGTGGAACTCAATTAATATTTAGTGTTAACTACAATATTGATATTGATTGTCATATAATTCGAATTTATTTATATATATTTAAACTAAAGAAAATGTTTTATTTAGCATAAATAAATTGCCTAAATTTAGTTTTGGGTAACGAAATCCTTTTTTCATTTAAATAACGAAATTCTGTTTTTTCTTTAAATCGGGACATTTTTAAAATGAAGCGGGACGCGGGACAAATTGTTAAAAATTTGGACTGTCCCGCCAAAAGCGGGACGTCTAGTCACCTTATTTAAATCTCTTCTTTCTAGCTTTAACAGCTGCAAACTTAGAAATCACATCTTCAAAACTTATATTTTCTGTTGCCTCATGTTCTATTGTTAATATGCCAAGATTGTTAAGCCTCGTTTGGGTCATTGTTGCCAGCATGTAATTTTTAATTAATTTTAATTTGCTGAAACTCCTCTCACTCGAAGCCACTGATACGCAAATAGTCATAAATAACTTTAGTGCGACCATAAGAATCGGAAGAGATTTTGTAAAATCCCATTCCACGATCAATTTCAAAATGTCTATAGGCACCGCACACCCAGTTAGAAATTGTTACATTGCCGCTTTTAAATGCTTTCTCAACCTTAGTATCTCTATGACGAGTTCTGTTTCTGATACCTCATCATAAAAACCGGTAAATTTTGATTCTGATAACTCCAACTCTTCACTGTGCGCCAAAGCCCAGTGTTTGTCAGCACAACCTCGAACAATGAAGCTACATCTTGGACTGACTTTAATCTTGTTCGGAGTTCAACATTGAATCGTCGTAGTACTCCGATTTTTTCACAGCAAAATCTATTGTCTCTTCTACAATATGACTAGGTTTCAATATAAAGACGAAATGTTACTGTATTTTTATAACTAATTGATCAATATTCAAGCTTGTGCTTTGCAATACAATCCAAGCACAATTTATTCGCCTTAAAACATCATTCCAAAACAAAAGATAGCAAAGATATGTAAAATCATACACAATCACCACGCATAAGGTTCTGTGCAGCGCCTCTAGTGTCTACATTTTCGTGTTGATCACTTAATTTCTCAATTGCAGCCACAATCCCATTGAAATTTTCATCCAATACTTTAACTGAAGCAGAATGAGCATCCCAACGCGTTGTTGAGAGTCTTTTAAAAGTTGCTTTACTGTGTTTAACAAGCACTTCCCAGCAGCTAGTCGAAGCAGAAAAAATGTAAAAATTCCAATGTTCCGAAAAATGTTACAAAAGCTACATTTTGTGCAAATGAGTGTTGGTCACATAAATTAACTGAATGATCTATACACCAACAAATATTGCTTTGTTGTTTTTTGCTTTAATAATAGCTTGCACTCCTTCATGTATACCACTCATATACATCATACTTTGACAGTAGTTTGATTAGTTCTAAGAAATTGCCTTTATTTAAAGGCTATTTCCTTTAACATATCCACGAAATGCTAGGTTTTCTTTAAATAAAAACAATGTTATATGCAATAATCTGGATAAAAGATGTTTCCACTTCTGTTTTTTCATTATCTATTAATAGCAAGACTGCGTCTCCTATCGTTTTATGAACCTCGTTTCCAAAGTTTTTCGCTTTTTAAAATTGGGTTGTTCTAAAAATTGCGAAACTGTTTGTCAATAAAATTAAGATACATAAATGTGAAGTTCATGAAAATTGGCATTATGGAATTTTAACTTACAATTAAAACGAATTGAAAAAACTAAAGTCAGTGTTCATCCTCAATAATGATAATATGCCCAAAAACCTAAAATTCGTTTAGAAATTTCGTTTTTTCTACTAATATTTTTTTTTTTTTTTTTTAATAAAATGTGTTGTGTAGTAGGAATTACAATATGTGTCACAATAACACATAAAAACCTTTTAAGACCAAGGTCCCACAACAACATACGTTCAAAGGTGTTGATGGACGTAAATCTTTCTTTTTTTTTGTTTTTTTTTTATATTTTTTGTTAAAGAATGGATAACTAAATAAAAAATCCTATCACTGACAAAATATGACATAGGCCAATATTTTATGATAGAATAGAGAAAATAAAAGTAAATTAAAAGGTAAATAGCAAATTTTTACAAAAATTTGCTGAAACAAAACAAAAATGTAGTTGCCAATAATCCAGCCGGTTGCATATTCCTTGATCCTGTGACGCACAGTCTTTCTTAATGATTGAAGCCCACACATAGTTGTATGAAGGCTCGTTTCTTCAAGAAAGCAATAGCGTCTCATTATCAAGGATTTTTTCACAGCTAAGATTGAGGGTGCTACCGTTGACTGAATACAGTTCATCCGCCACCACCCCTAAGATGTCACCTTGGCTAGTGATATCTCACTGCTATTGCCAGTGGTATGTGATATCTTACGTTAACTCGTATGTCAATAGCAGGGACTGGAGTACGCGGGGTTGTGACACCCGTAGATCAAAAATAAAAAAAAAAATTTCAAAACAATAAAAATTTATCCCTCCATGCGGGAGGACTCTTCTTATAATATAGTCAAGAACGTAAACGAAATATATCTTATAAAACCTTCTATGTAAAATGTTCAAAATGTTACCATTTACAACCAGTAAGACGAATATCGCAGAAAAAATCCAATTACAATTCGAAATTATTAGAGGTACGTTTTACTCTAGACAACGGAAAAAAATCCAATGATGCCCAGGTTTTGTACAATGTGTACAATCCATCCTTTTAAATTCGTCATATTGGACAGATGTCCAAGATCCGGAATCATATCCATCATATAATTGACTAAATGGAAATTAATACCAGATTTTGTCCAATTAGTCCCATATCTTCTTATGTATCACAATTAAAAAATAGATTTGATTAATAAATTCAATTTTTTTTTATTTTGCCAAAGCAATACACTTATGTATTTGAGAAATGATTTATTTATTGCAATATTGCAATGTTATTAAATATTTTTGTCTTATTAAATTTTATCATTAATATTATAAAACTGAAAACAAACAGGATGAGTATGTATCTACCTATAAAAATTTGCAAAACTATAGTAATTGCATAACTACCATTTTATTCCACAGTAATTATTTATGTGTCCATTCGAAAACGATCCATTCCAATTTACGAGTTTCAAGATAAAAGGAGATTATTTACAAACATGGTGATTTGATTGTTTATTAGTTTTCTTAGGTGCTTGCAATTAAGTTGTTTGAAATGCAAAACATATTAGGTAGTAAGTTTAAGCTGATATTTTAGAAATAATTTTGGAACAGAGACATAATTTTGGAATAGAACAGAGCTCAAGGGTACCACCCTATCGACACAGGGTGCCACATTATCGACGGAGACCACTTTTTCTATGCATTATTCAGCATACGTTTTCAGACTTAGTCGTTAAAGAATCATTCTTGCATACTAAATAATGTACCGTAAAAGAAAACGGTTAATATGGTATCTATAGGAATATTCAAAGCTATTGAGTAATTGTGATGATGGTATTCAATGCTCAACATGTTGATTCGATTAAAAAAAAAGAAATACACACATATTGTTGAAATTTTATTTTACGTAATAACTCAAAAATTTTAAAAAGTAGAATAGATCCTTTTTGAACCAATAGGACACATTTATAGAACACATTATAAGTTATCACAATTTATAAATCAAAATTAAATGGATAACCTGGCTAAAATGGTGTCTAAGTGATTTATCGTTGAAAACGATTGAAACGTTGAAAATCATTGGGATGGTTTGTTTAAGTTTTTTTACGGTCGGGTGTCACCCCAAAACGGGTGACACCCGGGGCGGACCGCCCCCCTCGCCCCCCCTAGCTACGCCTCTGTATCCACGGATGGAATGCTCGATAAATCATATATTACCGATATTAGAAACTACTGTTGTACGATTAATAGATATAAATGAAATTCAAACTATGTTTCACCTTATAAGAGTCCATAATTATGTATGTAAGCGTCCGAATAAAAAAAATAAAATAATGTAACATTTGTCAAAGCTTTTATGTTATACTAGGAGGGCCCGGCGTGCTTCGCTACGCTTATAAATAAAGTTTTTGCGTAGACATTTTGTTGACGTAGAAGCAATGATTTCAAAAAGTGGTAATGAGAAATGCTACCATATAATTTTTAATTTTTCTTTTTAAATATATGAATGAAAAATAATCAGAACTCTAGCTGATCAGTTCGGATATATGAAAAATTAGCGAAGCTTACTTGAAAACTTATTTGATCGCTAATTTTTCATATGCTAATTTTTCATACGAAGCTTACTTGAAAACTTATTCGATCGCTAATTTTTCATATATCCGAACTGATCAGCTAGAGTTCTGATTATTTTTCATTCATATATTTAAAAAGAAAAATTAAAAATTATATGGTAGCATTTCTCATTACCACTTTTTGAAATCATTGCTTCTACGTCAACAAAATGTCTACGCAAAAACTTTATTTATAAGCGTAGCGAAGCACGCCGGGCCCTCCTAGTTGTTATAAATAAAGAAGGTTTACCGAAATGTTGTACAATAGACATTGCATCCAAGTAATTTTGATACATGTTACGTGGTGAACCGGTGAAAGAAGATGGCAAAATTACTTTACGACCAACTACTTGCATATTATCATCGCCATTGCGATTTTGATGCAAGAAATCTGTTAAATTATTGTACAAATCAGCACGAAGGGCAGATTGATTTGAACGAATGTAATGAAGCCGTGTACCTTCGATACGAACATACATATCAACAATCCATTGAAGAAATAATTTTTGAGAACGATGCAAAAGACTAAAACCATCACGTATAGCAAGGCGATAAGATGCATATTGCAACATTGTAACTTTTGTACGTGACACATTAGCACGTGAAGTTGAAACTAAATTATGTGGAATATTAACGTGCCACCCAGTATCACCATTTGGAAACAACAAAGGATAAGCTAAAGGATCCAAAGAAGAATCAAGGACAGAAACAGAACGAATTTCATTTGCATTTTTTGAAAAAACAATCATATTTCTTTCAAAAGGTGGTTCACCATCATCATTTTTAAAAATAGCAGCCACATCAGTTTGAACAGCATCATTAAAACGACGAATATCACATTCTCTGTTAACTTTTATAACCATTGACACATCAGCAGTAACATTCTCAGGTCTTTCACAAAATTCATGCATTGATTTGAAAGAACGAACAAAAGGATTCACACGATCTAACTCAAAACCTATCTCACGCATAAGAAAAATTTCACATACATTGGTATTTCTATTCATTCTCATATTAGCAGCAGTATCAACATCATAAAAATATAATTGTGCATACATTGGAGGTCGACCATAAGCAGGAATTAAAGCACCAGTACGATGATAAAAAATATTATGAATTTTAAAATGATAAATACCACGTGCAGTAGAATCCGCTATATTACATTCAGAACTGATCATTGCAAATGCCGAATTATAGGAACGAATATTTGAAAGAAAACTTTTAGAACGTTTTTTTATAGCATTATCATTTGAATTCAATCCTTCGAAAATATTAGAGAAAAATGCATTTTCAGAAAGAGGAGGTAAATTGACTTTGCCTTTATGGCAACACAAAGAAAACGCTTCATTATTATTTGAAGTAACTTCTCTTGCAAAATGTTTGGCATGACAAAAATGACAACTCATATCCAAAGCACCACAAACATACGAATCAAAGTTACCTGGAATCACATTCAAAGCACACTTGAACGAATCTCTCAAAATTACAAAGGGAATTTCATCATTCACCACATTCAATTCTAAATCATTCGCAACATTCATGACACCATTCATGACACCGTTCATGACACCATTCATATCATCAACATTCACTTCATCATTCACAACAACATCAGCTTCAGCATTCATTCCATCATTATTAAAATTCATTTCATCATTCATAAAATCAACATTATTACGCATATTACGCATATAATCTCTTTTATTCCGACGACTCGATGTACCACTCACATCCAAACGACGTTTACGACGTAGTCTTGGCATCGAAATAAATAAATATATCAATATATATCAAAAATATGAAATAACTCAAATATCAAAATATCTCAAAAATCTTTATATCAATAAAAAACAAAATAATCGAAAAATATCGAAAACCGTCCTTCTTGAAAGATAAAAGACGACTAAAATATAAAATAAATACGACGACTGAAATGAATATAAAATAAATATAAAAATTTTCGTTTTTGTTATTCGTTGTTCGGTTCGATAGCTAATATATAAAAAAGAAAAATTTTAAAGCATTGTTTTAAAGCAAAAAGAAAGATGTATGTAAACTTATAATGCATATGTATAGAAAAAGTTTTCCGTATATAATAACTTTTTTATTTATGATCCGATTTGTTTGAATCCGGATCCGACTATAGGTTACACTAATATCAGTTAGCTGTGAAAATTTCAAATGAATCCATCTGCGAATAAAAAAGCCTAATGCTCCACAAACTTTTAATCTAGCGTATTAATATATAAGAAGATATACGGAATGTATTAATTTGATTTCATTTCGAAGAATATAAAGTTGAATAAAGTTTAAAATAAATAAGTATGATTTAGTCCATTATTTATTTCAGTAACAAACATATGTTAAACATATGACATGAAACATGTGAACGATCATATAAGGTCATATATATACCATATTCCTTTTTAACGAAAAACTATCTTGATTCATATATGGGCTTATACGTATAAAACCGTATATGTTTCATATACTAATCGTATACGGAGCATATATGATCATATATGTTTCTTATACGTTCATATATGTTCCGTATATTACTATATACGATCATATAAGACAATTTTAAGTGTCTTATATGGCTATATAAGTTTCGTATATGGCTTCATATGTTCCGTATGCGACACATATAAGACCGTATATGTTTCTTATACGGAGCATATATGATCATATATGTTTCTTATACGTTCATATATGATCCGTATATTACTATATACGATCATATAAGACAATTTTGAGTGTCTTATACGGCTATATAAGTTTCGTATATGGCCTTATATGTTCCGTATACGACACATATAAGACCGTATATGTTTCTTATACGGAGCATATATGATCATATATGTTTCTTATACGTTCATATATGATCCGTATATTACTATATACGATCATATAAGACTATTTTGAGTGTCTTATACGGCTATAAAAGTTTCGTATATGGCCTTATATGTTCCGTATACGACACATATAAGACCGTATATGTTTCTTATACGAATCGTATACGGAGCATATACGATCATATATGTTTCTTATACGTTCATATATGATTCGTATATTATTATATACGATCATATAAGAAAATTTTTTCCCGGGAAGCTATAATTATAAATACAAAGCATTTTAAACTAAGTTCAACATTTCATATTCCCCTTTTTTTAAAAAAAGTTAACAATCAATAATTATATTCTTATAGTGGAACAATACTAGGAATTAATTCATTTACAATTTGGTAATGGTATAATTTTCGTTACAGGACGTTTGATGATGTTTGCCTTTGTTTTAACGGTTGCTACTCGAACTATACCATCACTGCCTGGATGAGTCTGAACTATACGCCCAAGCAGCCATTGATTTGGTGGCAGATTATCCTCTTTGATGATAACAATTTCGTTTGGCTGTATGCTGTTGTTTCCTCGTTTCCATTTGGATCGTTCATTTAACGTACTTAGATAGTCTCGAGACCACATTTCCAGAAAGATTGAATGCGCCGTTGAATGTTTTGCCATCTGGACAACTTGTTATGTGCCACCATATCTAAAAGTGGTTCTGGAACAGCTATTAATGGTTCGCCAATCAAGAAGTGCCCAGGAGTTAGTGCATCTAAATTAGCGGGTTCGTCATTAATTCGGCATAGCGGTCTGGAGTTTAACAGACTCTCGATTTGGGTCAGCAACGTGGTTGTCTCTTCAAAGTTGAGTTTTGCATCATTTATGGTACGCCTGAAATGATATTTTATGGACCGGACAGCCGCCTCCCATAACCCACCGAAATGGGGTGCACTAGCAGGATTGAATTTAAACTCTATGCCTTTCTGTAATAAAAAATTGGAAATTATTTCATTATTTTGTTGGTTCATAATTTCTTTTTTAAGTTTTTTTAGTTCATTGTTGGCACCGATAAAATTTGAACCATTATCACACCATATTTGGTTAGGAAGTCCGCGTCGAGACACGAATCTCTTTAGCGCTGCTAGAAATGCTTCAGTCTGAAGACCACTCACAACTTCCAAATGAACAGCCTTTACTGCTAAACATATAAATACGGCCACATAAGCCTTGGTAAGTGGCGCATTTCGATGTTGAGACATTTTAATGTAAATTGGTCCCAAGTAATCTACACCAGTATTTAAGAATGGCCTACTTTGGGTGCATCGTTCTGCCGGTAGATCCGCCATTTTTTGTGTGCGATGTGTGCCTCGATATCTTACACATGTGACACAGGATTTAATATGTCTTTTTATCAGATATCGAACACCAATTATCCAAAACCTTTGCCTCAACAAATTCATCATCAATGTGGTTGCGGCATGCATATTAGTGGTGTGCACTTCTTGAACGATTAAGTTGTTGACTGGATGCATTTTCGGTAATATTATTGGGTGTTTTGCGGAATAATTTATTTGTGAGTTCCTCAATCTACCACCTACTCGAAGTATACCATGTTGGTCTATAAACGGATCGAGTGAAATTAGCACGTTGTTGCGTTCTAATGGTAAATTTAAATGAATTTTGCGTAATTCAGCTTTAAAATTGGCCGCCTGAATCGATTTAATAATAAATAATTCGGATTCTATATTTTCCGCGTGAGTTAAATTTCCCTTTCTCGGGACTTTGTTCATCGTTTTGGGTAATTTGCAAAAACGTAATATGTAAGCCATTATTTTCTTAATTTTAAACCACGATGAAAACTTGGTTAACAATTGACAGTTAAGTCAGGCTGGAGCTTGGGTCCCACTAGTAAACAATCATTTAATGAAATCGTAGAGGTTGTTTTGCATGACGCATCGAAAACCATACGTAGCTTTGTCGTAGAGCTTTCTTTATAAATGCCATGATGTGGCATAAAATACTTCTCATTGTTTTGCTGTGGTAGTTCAAACCAAGTCATAGGAACCATTTGTTTCAGTTGAATATATTCCTGAATGAACTGCCGATAATCGTTATAATATTCGGGGGAACGCGAGAATCTCTTTTCTAAACCCAACATTCTTGCTTTGCCTGTCGCCAATGAGTCTCCTAATTTTGACCTTGCAGGCGTAAATGGTAGGCGAACAATAAATCTACCATCTGCCGATCTTCTGGTTGTTTGCTGAAACTGCAATTCACAGGGATGTTCTTCGTCTCGTTTGTCGTAGGTACTTAACGGTTCTTCAATTTGCCAAAATCTTTTTAATAACTCTATTAAATTCTCGTTGCTGTGGCTGGTTACCCCGACATTGAAGCTTTGTGAACATTTTTTGTCTGTTTGATGCGAGCAAATTTTCCCTCCGATTATCCATCCAAATTTCGAGGAATGGAGTATTGGAAAATTTTTTATTTTTATTCTCTTTTCTTCTAACAGGTCCAAAAAGAATTCAACTCCAATCAATATATCTACTGCTGATGGTATGTTAAATTGTGGGTCTGCTAGGTCTAGGTTCCAAATTTCGTTGTCGTGTGGTATACATATTTTAGTTGTGGGTAGCGAGGAGGATATTTTATCAATAATGAATGTCGTTAACTTGATCGTGTAATAAGGTTTTACACGGGAGGTGACTGTTATATTCGTTTTTCCCTTTGTTTTTCCTGCAGAGCTGGCAGCTAGGCCGTATATTGGCATTTGTGAGTATGCGCGACGTAGACCTAAGCGTTGTACGCACGATTCCGTTATAAAAGAAGACTGAGATCCGGAATCGAGCAAAGCTCTGGCTAACATAAGTTTACCGTTATTTGCTTGAATGTATATCAAGGCTGTAGGTAATAAGGTTCTAAAAGAAATGTCGGTTTCCTGTAAGGATGTAATTGATGAATTGTTTGTTTCTATTGGTGATTTTGAATTTACATTAGTTCGGTTTGTTGCATGATGAGAGTTTATAGCAGTTGATGTTACAGTAGTTGGTAAAACTGGTACATCTATAGCTCTATTTTCATTTGGGATATCTGTAAGTTGATAAGTAGTTAACATTGCATTAGTAGCACTGCCTTGAATTGTTGATTGTTGGGAACTCGTTGATTGTTGGGAACTCGTTGATTGTTGGGAACTCGTTGATTGTTGGGAACTTGTTGATTGTTGATCCAATATGGATTGTTGTTCGGTTGTTACATATAAATTAGTTGATGCTGATTCCTTATGTAATAAAGAATGATGACGTTGCTTACAAATCAAACACCGAGCCCGTAAGAAACATTGGCGTTCCTGATGATTAGATCTCAAGCAATTTGTACATCCATTGGCATTCTCAATCATCTTTATACGATTTTCTACATTTAAACTTTTAAATAACGCACATTTATATAACATATGATCTTGTTTACAAGCTATGCAACTCCATTTTTTAGTAGGCGTGGATGTAATGTTGAATGATTTCACATGCTTTGGTAATGTATTGGTATGTCTGGTATTTTCCATGCACGATTCTAACGCATCGCATCTCGTATTTAGGAAGATCAAAAATTCCGGAAATGTTGGATGTGCGTTATTAATTGATTCCCTTGCCCATGACTGCCTCGTGTCTGCATCTACCTTGTTGAGTAATAGGTGGATTAACCAAGGGTCACGCGTTTCAGCTTGTTCTCCTAAGGTTCTTAATCCGCGAACTACCTCATCCGATGTATCGCATAGCTTTCTTAACTGCCGATGATTAGGTTGTGTACAAGCCTTTTGGTTCAAAAACAATTGAATTAACGAGCATACTACGGATTTTGGCTTATTATATCTGGATACCAGCTTGTCCCAAGCTTCATTATAATTTTGTTCGGTAATCTTTATATGCTTTATCAAATGCGCTGCCTCGTCTTTCAGTAAGCCATTCAAGATTTGTAGTTTATGTACAGCACTTAAGTTTTTATTTTCATGAACTGATGTGACATATAAGTCATGAAATGATGGCCAGAGCTTATAGTCACCGGAAAATGGTTCTATATGGATTTTCGGTAATCGAATATTCTGCGATTGATGGATTCCGGTCATAAAACTTTGTTGTTGGCCTATGAATTGACCGAGCGTAGCGTTAAGGTCCGTTACTTCAATGTTCGGTTTCGTTGACCTTTCATTAATTGCGGTCTTCAATAACGTCATAGTATCCAAAAATATCGAATCAATTTCATCTGTTATGGGTACGTATTGATCAGACGCTAGTAGTTGCAGCTCGTGATCGTTGAAATCCTTATACAATTTCTCGCAGCTCATTTCTCGCGTTTGTATTGCTTCTAGCTTGGTATTAGCGTTAATGGCGGTACTAAAATTGTATATTGCCTTCAATTGATTTACCGTTCTATCTCTGACTCTCAATTGGCGATCCATTTTATAATTTAATTATTCGACACTGTAATTATTTACACTCACTTAACTAACGTTATTCTCTTCACCGTTTTAATGTTTTTATTATTCAACTTTAATTACTTATTTTCTTATTTTAGGAATGTAATTAATCTTTACAAATCAACAAATTACAAGATTGAAATTTAATAATATATTTGATAAATTATAGTTAAACGAAAATGGCTACTTATCTGTGCTTATATGAATGTTGAATGCAGCAGCTTCCACGTGCACTTATCACCTTAAAAATCCCGGGTTTCGGCACCAAAATGTTTATCACGAAACTAATTATTGTCACTAATTAATTTAAAGCTCAAACCATGAACTAATTTAATTTTACTAATAAAACAAATTTTCAAAAGTATAATTTAAATTTATTTAATTTAATTTTAATCCTTCGATATTGTTGGTTTTAAGTCTACCGTTCGAATGCAATTGGAAAAAATTATTTTACTATTGATTTTTTTTGTTACAATTTTTTTTATTATATTGATTGCAAGTAATTATTCTGGTTTTTTATTTAGGATTTCCAAACATAATTGATTGCAAGTAATTATTCTGGTTTTTTATTTAGGATTTCCAAACAATTTCAACTGCTGTTTTTTATTATTATGTCATATATTTTGTTAGTTTTAGTGTTGATTTTATCATTTAAAATGTTGTTATTGTTTTTATTTTAATAGATTTCTATTTCTTCCAATCTATCTAGATGTTGTCCTTTTCTTTTTCTTTATGTAATATGGTTAAATTTGTGTTGATATTGGTGTATTTGTGTTTTTCTATTTTTAAATGTTGGGCATATCTGGATTTTGGATCGCTTCTGTTAATTTCATTGGAAAGCTCGATAAATCTTTTTTTGAAGGACCGCCCGTCTGGCCTATATAAAATTTACTGCAGTCGTCACAGGTAAGCTTATAAACACTTGTGTCTAAGGTTTGGGTTTTTTTAGTGTTTGGGTAATTTTCTATTTTATTTTTGTTTTTGTAAGCTGCAATATTTCCATATTTTTTTTAAAGTTTTTTGCATTATTTTGAATGTTTTTTTATTGTATGTTACGCCTACGCATTTTTTACCTGCTAAGTTTTCTTCATTCTTCAACGTTGTTAGGGTTCGCAAATTTTTCTTGTTTTTATATTTTCTATTTAATGTGTCAACTATTTCATTTTTACATCCGTTTTTACTGGCTGTGTATTTTATGTTGTTTAGTTCGTCTTGATAATTTTCAACATTCATTGGTATATTGTTCAATCTATTGATCATGTGGTTGTAGGCAGCTAGTTTATGTTGGTATGGATGATGTGATTTAATATTTATTGTTTGATCCGTTTGGGTGGGTTTTCGGAATATTTTGAATGTGTGTTTTGAATCTACATTTTTGATTGATAAATCAGAAAAGTTTACTGTGTTATTTTCTTCATTTTCTAACGTGAATTTAATGGAAGGTTCTATGCTGTTTATGTATTGGTGTAAAAGATTAAGCTGTCTATTCGTTCCTTTGAATAATAAAATTATATCATCAACGTAGCGATACCAATAAATGATTTTTTCTTTGTGTGGATTTGAGTTATTATGTATATATTTTGTTTCAAAATCGTGGAGATATATTTCGGCTAATGTTCTAGATAGTGGGCTTCCCATAGGTAATCCTTCTGTTTGTTGATAATACTCATTGTTATGTGTGAAATAGTTTTGTTTTGTTATTTCGGTTATTATATTTATTATTTCTTGTGTATCTGTTGGGTTTAAACCATTTTTTATTAACATATTTTTTATTATATTTATTGTATCTTTTATTGGTATGTTGAAATACATGTTGGTTATATCAAACGATGCTAATTTTGCGTTGTGAGGTATTATTATTGGTTCTATTCTATTGATTAATTCTGTGTTATTTTTGACTGAATAACTGTAATCAAATTTTATGTGGTATTTCAATAGTTTGTTTATGTACTTCGCTATTCTGTATGTTTTGGTGCTGTGGTGAAATTAATTAATGGTCTTTTCGGTGTATCAAGTTTGTGTATTTTTGGTAATCCTCTTATACTTGGTGCTGTTGGTTTTATGATTTTGTTATAACTTATCTTCTTATCACTTAACTATCGTTTTTTTAAAGAATCGGGCAGTCGCGGAAATTTTCAAAATTCTTTTTACAAATTTGGTATCAATCGATAGGGCTTAGCCGTCTCCCGAAAACTTTATGAGATTGGGGTGGTAGGACCCACCCCCACTTCTTTACACCCTCTTTAAGTTTTAGCATATAAAAATCTATATAAAATAAATGGGAAGAGATAAACAAAATTTAATGGCACCATTATCTTTTATTCAGACCGGTGCATTTTTGGAATCCAAAAGTTGGTTTGCACCCCCACCCCCAACGAACCCCGTGGGTGGGGTTGACACATTAAATGAGTATAAGTCGTGTGGGGTATCGTTAGAATCAGAATTTTATAAAAAATACAATTCCCCATATTACCCCCTGATTGGTGACATTACCATTTTTTACTCCCAAGGGGGTACCCTTATTGTAGAAAAAAATATTTTTTTTGCATGTCATGTTTGGTGTCGATTTCAATATAATCAGGTTGAGTTGAGTTCAATGATGATGATAAAAATGGAGGCCAAACTCGGGGTAGTCCAAAAAGGGGTGGAGGTTAGGGGATCAGTTATAAAAAATACCGAATTTATCGTCGTAATAAAAATTGGGGCCAGACTCAGGGTAGTCCAATAATAGGTGGGGGCTACGAGGTTGGTTATACAAAGTATCGAAATTATTGTCATTATTATCGATTTTTACATAATCGAGGATGCTGAGTTCAATGGTGATGGTAAAAACGTTGACCGGACTCAGGATAGTTCAATAAGGGGTGGGGGTTGTGGGTTTAGTCATGAATAGCATCAAAATTATCATCATTATTTTTGATTTCAACATACTTGAGGACGCTGAATCCAACAGTGATGTTCAAATTTTGATCAAAAATATAAGAGTGTCACTAAAGGGTGGGCAATGCAATGGTGATGCTGAAATTAGTATTTGGAGTCCAGACAAGAAACTAGAGGATAAGAGTTTGGGGGATAATAATATTTGGGAAATATTCAAATATACATAATAAATATTGGTTTTTCTTTGAATCGAGGCTACTGAATCCAATGGTGGTCTTGGAATATGCAATCAAGCAACCATAGTAGCAAAATCAGAAGCTGGAGGATGGGGTGGAGAATAAAAAAATGTTCAAATATACATTATAGATCAAGGCTAGAGCTACTTAGCAAAGGAGCCCCTTAAAAGTGGGTTATTCTTAAATGTTAGATGAATTGAAACGTGAAACATGGCAGGAAAATATCTTAAAATTATTAAATAAGAAAAATAATTAACCAAAGTAGCAAATTCTTTATATTTCTTATATTTTTATTATTGAAATATACAAACAAATGCCATAAAAATAAGACTGTATCAATTTGAGTGCTCATCATTTTCTTGTATAAATAATTGAACTTCGTCTCTACACCATATTGAGTACACTAGACGGATAAAAATCTGTTTATAAACTATTTAATGTCATTTATTCTTTATTTTATAAACTTCACATTTGTAAATAAAATAAACAGCAAAACATTTTCGTTCAATTTGTAATACATAGTATTTTTCATAGTATACATTTTTTTACGTGGTTTTGCATTTCAACATCTCCATTGGATTCAGCATTCTCGATTCATAGAAAAACCAATATTTATTATGTACATTTGAACATTACCCCAATTTTAGACCCCAACCCTTATCCACTAGTTTCTTCCCTAGAGCCCAAATACTAATTTCAGCATCACCATTGAATTCAGTGCCCTTGATTTACCCAAAATCAATACTCATAATATATATATATATATATATATATATATATATATATATATATATATATATATATATATATATATATATATATATATATATATACAGGGTGTCCCACGAAAGTTGTCCCAGTGGTTAACTGGGGATACCTTGAAATAGCGCTAACAGCTTTTGTTCAAGCATTTCGCGAATAGTTCTTTTGTTTCGCGGAAAACGGTTTGCTTTGTTTTCTTATTCCTTATCAAATTAAAATGCTTCTAAATTCAATAGCGAAGAGGTTAGGAGGTCGCGGTTTTTTTATTTGATTTACAATTTTGTGTATTAAAACGGGTGAACATTTGGCAAAGATTACTTTGATACTTTTGATGCTATACCTTTACAAAGTCTATTTTTAGTTAAAATTTAAAAAAAATAATACTTTGCTTTCCAATATTTCAAAAACGGTGATATATGTCATAATTTTTTTTTCAATGGAAATGTTCCTTGAAATGTTAACTTGAAAGTTCCTTTGGTTAGAACCAAAAATTTCAAGAGAATCTTGAGTCAGCTCTTAAAATTAAAACTTCAAAATTTTATTTTGAACTTGAATCAATCAATTTTAACTTAAATAACCTCGTAATAAAACACAAAAGAAATTATTAATAAAAAATATTAAGTTATTTTTGTTTATTAAAGATAATTTTCAATGGGTGGACATCCCTCATTCGCAATACACATTTCCATTCTTCTTTGGAAAGCTTGAGAGATATTTCTGGTTTGAGATAACTGAAGTGGATTATACTGGTTTTAACCAAAGTTACTTTCAAATTGACATTTCAAGGAACATTTCCATTGAAACAAAAGTTGTGACGTATATCACCGTTTTTGAAATATTGGAAAGCAAAGTATTATTTTATTTAAATTTTGACTAAAAATTGACTTTGTAAAGGAATAGCGTCAAAAGTATCAAAGTAATCTTTGTCAAATAATCACCCGTTTTAATACACACACTTATAAATCAAATAAAAAAAACCGCGAACTCCTAACTTCTTCGCTATTGAATTTAGAGACATTTTAATTTGATAAGAAATAAAAAATAAAACAAACCGTTTTCCGCGAAACAAAAGAATTATTCGCAAAATGCTTGAACAAAAGTTGTTAGCGCTATTTCAAGGTATCCCCAGTTAATCGGTGGGACAACTTTCGTGGGACACCCTGTATATATATATATATATATATATATATATATATATATATATATATATATATATATATATATATATATATATATATATATATATATATATATATATATATATAGCGAGGTAGCGAGGTAGCGAAATCCTAAATTCGACGTCCACGCCGTGCTGCCTGGGTAATGCTGACAGAATTAGGTTGGTGTATTGGAGACAAGCAGAGTAAAAACTGCTTAGTCAATGACGCTACATCACGGCGAATTGGCGCCTTACAACCAATGCGACTCAAGCGTCTGTTCTCCATGTCAGGGGCGGCTTGGAGCGGGCGTCTGTCTTGAATCAAGCGGCTCGCTATATAAACGTGTAAAAAGGTTGTTTCTGGTGACCTTAATATGCAGAACGGACCCATTCACGACAATTTGGGTTGGGCCTAAGGTTAACACCATAACCCCGGAAAAAAAACTAATATGTTAAATTTGGTGATCAGAAAAAGAAAAACAGACCCGGACAACAAAACAGAATTTTACCTGGACGTGAAAAAGGACCAGACTACCGAATCGGAACGTGGAACGTGCGCAGCCTGAGCGCTCCTGATGCTCTTATAAGTCTGGAAACAGAGGCTGAGAGGTATAGGATGGATATTATTGCTCTACAAGAAATTAGACAGCCGATAATCGGAAAACAAGATTTGGATAGTCACTCTCTATACTGTAGTGGTCATCCTTCTCGAAGAGAATTTGGTACTGGCTTTCTTGTTGGTGCACGTATACAAGAAGCCGTGATGAAATTCATCCCGGTCAGTGAGAGGATCTGCTACCTACGTGTACGTGGTACATATAACAATATTTCTCTTATTGCCGTGCATGCACCTACTGAAGCTAAGACCGTCGACGAGAAGGATAATTTCTACATAGCACTGGAAGAGGTTATGAAACAAACACCAACACGCGACTTCATTATGGTTCTTGGTGACTTTAATGGACAGGTTGGAGGAGATATCTCTTATGGAAATGTGGTGGGTCCCAACAGCCTGCATTTGAATTCGAATGATAATGGTGAGAGAATGACTGAGTTTGCATTATCAAATAATTTGAGAATTGCCAGTACGTTCTTTCCGCATCGATCGATTCATAAACAGACTTGGGTCTCACCGAATGGAAACACTCGAAATCAAATTGATCACGTTCTAGTAACAGCACGTTTCTTTTCGAGCGTTCGGGATGTGCGATCCTTTAGAGGTGCATACATTGGAAGTGATCACTTCCTTGTATGTGCAACGATAAGGTTCCACTTCCCAAATCCAGGCATTCCAAAATTCAATCAACGGAATCGTTTTAACATCTCATCATTAAAGAATGCTGAAACAGAAGAGAGATATCAAATCCATATTGCCGAAACATTGGAGAAATCAGAAACCATTAATGGAGACGTCGATAAGTCATGGTATTTGCTCAAAGATGCTGTTTTAAGCGCTGCTGAGGGAATACTTGGACGACCACAGAACCACTCCCAGAAGCCATGGATGGATGCATGTCTTGACGCTATTCAATACAAAAGAGATTGCTATCTGAAGTGTCTACAAGGACGCAACACCAGGTCCACGAAGGAGAACTATAAACTGGCAAGACAAGCCGTTACAAAGCTATGTAGACGAACGAAGAGAGAATGGTGGAAGAGACAGTGTGAGGAGATTGAAAGCTTCAATAAGGAACATCAATCGCGTAACTTCTTTCAACAGGTTAAAACCTTAAGGAAGGGCCCTCAAACTAGATCGACTGCTATTCAAAACGAAGATGGGGAGCTACAAGTAGACCTTGAAAATATTTTAGATACTTGGGCCGCTTATTTTGAGAATCTTCTCAACTTAAGTGACCAGCAACAAGTCGGGCGACGAGCAAAGCTTATTCGTGCGTCAAAGGTACATGTAGACGAACCCACCAAAGAGGAATTCGATGCGGCGCTGTCAAAATTAAAATGCAATAAAGCACCTGGTATCGACGATATAACATCCGAAATGATTGTACATGGTGGCGAAACTCTATCCTCAAGATTGTTTGAACTTGTTCAAATGATCTGGAGGACTGAAACCATGCCACAGGACTGGAACAAAGCTATGCTGATACCAATCCATAAAAAAGGTAATCGCCTACAATGTGCAAACTACAGAGGAATCGCTCTCCTCTGCACAGCATATAAGATCTTTTCCTACATTTTGCTATCCAAAATCAATCCTTTTGCTGAACAACTGTTTGGAGAATATCAGTGTGGTTTCCGGCGGGGCCGAGGTACCACCGATGCACTTTTCTCGATAAGGATGATTTTGGAAAAGTGTCGAGAGTTCAACATACCTGTGCACCAACTTTTCATTGATTTCAGGCAGGCCTACGACTCTCTCGAACGAGAGACTCTATGGTCTGCTCTGGTGTCAATGGGAATTCCTGGTAAACTGGTATCACTATGCAAAATGACAGTACAGAACTCTCAATGCTGTGTGCGAGTAGAGAACGAAATATCAAAATTTTTTAAAGTCGACTCCGGATTAAGACAAGGTGATGCTATCTCTCCTATACTTTTTAATCTAGCCTTGGAATATGTGTGCCGTCAAAAGAAACTACCGACTAATAACAATATCTTGTCAATAAACTCAGTACAGATGATTGCTTACGCTGATGATGTTGTCATCCTCGGCCGAAGTGAAGCTGTTATGAGTGAGACTTTCAAGTCGCTTGAGAGTGGTGCTAGAAAAATTGGTCTGCAAATTAACTACAATAAAACCAAACATATGAATGTTTCAAGAGAGGCCGAGAAGAAAGATTTGATGTGCGGCGATGAACGAATTGAGGGAGTTGAATCTTTTAAATATTTGGGATCAATGCTTGACTCAAACAACAGCATACTTACAGATATTAAAGCTCGAACCGCTGCAGGTAATCGAACTTTCTACTCAATTAAACCTCTCCTTGGATCACCGTATGTATCAACTAACACCAAGCTCAAGTTATACAAGACATTGATTAGACCGGTTGTGATGTATGGGTCACAAACGTGGACCCTTACACAAAATGACGAATCGCATTTATCTGTATTTGAGCGTAAGATCCTACGCTACATTTTTGGTCCACTTAAGACAGACGATGGAGAGTATAGAACCCGGTATAACTTTGAGATCAGAGACCTTCTTGAGGGTCCTGATATAATAGGTTGTATCCGTTCTAACAGGATTGCTTGGTTTGGGCATGTTCTACGAGCCGATTCACAGTCTGGAATGATTAGAAAAATGTACGTTAGTACCCCAGGGAGTGGCAGACCGCGAGGAAGACCACGACTACAATGGGAGACTGACGTAATAAACGACCTTAAAAAAATCGGCTGCCATGGTAACTATGTCGCTGTTGCGAATGACCGTGGTGAGTATTCGAAGCTGATTAGCCTGGCAACGCTCCTACATGGAGCATGAACGCCTTAAAAAAAAAAAAAAAAAAAAAAAAAAAAAAAAAAAAAAAAAAAAAATATATATATATATATATATATATATATATATATATATATATATATATATATATATATATATATGAGCAATTTCACGAAGATTCAACATCGTTTTGACTTGACCCCTTTTAATTTTGATTATTTTTTGTTTATAGATGGTCTTTGATAAATAAAAAATACAAGTTCTCTTAGAATTTTTTTTTTCGACCAGGGGTCTTCACAGGGTGCCCCTCAATTTTTGTTATTTTGTGATGTGAGTGCATTTTGACGAGCGATTGTAGAAAAACTACTCAATCGATTTTCATAAATGATATGTCGTTGAATATTAGAACAAAGTTCTTAAAAATGTACACTGTTAATTTTTTGAAATAATTTTTAACGGTGTAACATAAGAAAAAAATGGTGTAATTGAAAAAAAGATGGCATGGCCTTTTGTTTTTTTTTTTTTTAAACAAAATTGAAGCTTATTTTATATCTAACAACTTGTGAAAGTTTAGGACTAGCATCATTTTTTGTTTTAGAGATAAAATTCGTTGTGCATATGACTGTCGGGAATCAGTTTTTTTTGTTCTGAAGAAAAAATATAAAAATGGCGATTTTTAGATTCAGATTTTTTTTTATGTTAAATATCAAATATTTTATTATTAAATGAACTTTTTAAAAAGCAATTTCAGTCAAGTTCAGCAAAATTTTGCGACATTTTGACTCGACCCTTTTTAATTTGGTCTATTTTGGTCTATATTCGGTTTATAGATAGCCTTTGATAAATGAAAAATACGGCTTCAAGTAGAATTTTTTTAAATATAGACCAAAATAGACCAAATTAAAAAGGGTCGAGTCAAAATGTCGCAAAATTTTGCTGAACTTGACTGAAATTGCTTTTTAAAAAGTTCATTTAATAATAAAATATTTGATATTTAACATAAAAAAAAAATCTGAATCTAAAAATCGCCATTTTTATAATTTTTCTTCAGAACAAAAAAAACTGATTCCCGACCGTCATATGCACAACGAATTTTATCTCTAAAACAAAAACTGATGCTAGTCCTAAACTTTCACAAGTTGTTAGATATAAAATAAGCTTCAATTTTGTTTAAAAAAAAAAAAAAAAAAGTTACTGCCATCTTTTTTTCAATAACACCATTTTTTTCTTATGTTACACCGTTAAAAATTATTTCAAAAAATTAACAGTGTACATTTTTAAAAACTTTGTTCTAATACCTATTCAACGACATATCATTTATGAAAATCGATTGAGTAGTTTTTCTACAATCGCTCGTCAAAATGCACTCACATCACAAAATATATATATATATATTATATATATATATATATATATATATATATATATATATATATATATATATATATATATATATATATATATATATATATATATATATATATATATATATATATATATATATATATACATATATATATATAGTATTTATTGAGGCTACTGTTGGCACTTGGCGAAACATTATTAATAATAAATTTATTTTAATAATAAAACACTTGTTGTTTTTCGCAAATTAATTTTTTGAAATAAACTTTATTTATATTATAATAAATAAATAAAATTAAAATTCGCTCAACCGGTTTCGGTTTTTATACCATTTTCAAGAGCTTAAAAATTATTATAAAGAAAAAATAATAAAACATGACATTTATATACAAATAAAATCAATTTAAAAATGAAACTAGATCAAAAATGAATACAAAACAATATTTAAATTTAAATAATAGTAAATTCAAAGAAATAACATTTTAAAAAATTATTGTTCGTCTCTTAGATATGAAGTAATGACTGCATCTTCGCATCCGACAAATGGAAATAACATCACAATTTAGAAAATTTTGAAAACAAATTTGGAAAGTTGTGTTAAATAAATATATCTGGGTTGGTTAAAGGCGAATCAATGACATCTGTTTGTAAATTTAATAAATTTTTATTTAAATAAAGAGCTTTACGAATTTCAAACGATTCAAGAATATCAAGTTTAGGGCCCTTAGTTTCAACATGATGAATTTTTAGATTTTTGTTATTAAGAAAACAGCTATTATGGTTTTCGTTAATTAAATGGTTCGAAAAAGTTGAACTTGTATGTCCTAATCTTAATGCTCTTAAATGTTCTGAGCATCGCTGTTTAAAATTACGACCAGTTTGACCTATATATATAGCAGTACAATCTTCACAACTAAGTTGGTAAACACCAGATTTCAAATTTAAATTTCGTTTAAGTTTATTGTTAACTAATAAATTATGCAAGTTGAAATTATTGTAAAATGCACAGCTTAAATTTGTATATTTAGATAATGTATTACCTAGTCTCTGACTTAAATTACCTGAATAATAAATTTTGCGCCAATGTTTAGTATCTTGTAGTGAATTTGGATAAATAAAGTTGTAAGCAATGCGTTTTAATTTACGTTGAAGAATTTTGTGAACTAATTTTGATTCGAAACCGTTGTTTTTAGCATTTAATAAAATTAAATTTAGTTCTTTTTGAAAATTTTGGTCAGAAAGTGGTGTTTTAACAAGTATCTCAACGAGCGAAAAGATTGCGGAATTTTTCGCATTAAAAGAATGATTTGAAGAAGAATGTATTAAAATATCAGTACATGTAGGCTTACGATAAATGTCAAATTCAAAATTAGTTGTAATGTGTTTAATTTTTTTCTCTCTCTCTCTGGCGTTTACATCCCATGAAGGGATTTTGCCGTCTGTGCCACCAGCTTCCAATCATCTCGTTCCATGACCAGTTGACCCCAGTTTCGACATCCTATATCACGAAGGTCTTGGATGATGTCATCACGCCAGCGTTGTCTAGGTCTTCCTCTTCGACGAACACCAGCTGGTTGTTGTTGGGACGCTTTTTTTATCATTCTTTCCAATGGAGCCCTTTCTACATGACCAAACCATCTAATCCGGTTGGATTTAATGAATCCGATTACATCGCAGCCTCCAAGAAGCTGTCTGATTTCATGATTCATTCGGATTCTATACTGCTTTTCAGCAACTTTACATGGACCATAAATTGTACGTATGACTTTCCTCTCGAATGTTGATAGAATTCTACAATCGGAGGAAGTCAGTGTCCAGCTTTCACTTCCAAATGTAAGCACAGGTCGTATCAATGCTTTGTAAAGTGTGAGTTTACACGACCGCGAAAGATGTTTTGATCGCAGAAGTTTTGAGTATGCGTAGAAAACTCTGTATGCGGCAGAGACACGGGCTTTGATATCTGCCTGCATGTCATTTGACGATGTTATTACAGACCCGAGGTATTTGAAGTTTTCCACGCGTTCCACTTCATAGTCGCCAGTATCCAGATTTCCGGGAGGTATGTTCTTAGATGTTGTTAACACTTTAGTTTTGCTGGTGTTGATGCATAATCCAAGCCGTTTAGCATTTCTTTCAAGCTGAGAGAGACTATCCTTAATATCGCTTGTTCTACGTCCGAAAAGCACAATATCATCTGCGTAGCCAAGAACTTGACTAGATTTGTTATATATGCAGTTTTGTGTCTCAATTCGGCTTTTTCTTATCGCGTACTCCAGCGCCAAATTAAATAGTACGGGCGCGAGTGCATCACCTTGTCGAACACCTGATGTTATATCGAAAGGATCAGAAACTGACCCTTCGATTACTATTCTACAATTTGATCCCGATGTTGTGAGTTTACACAGAGAAACAAGTTTCTCTGGGATACCAAGGCATATGAGTGCGGACCAGAGGTTGTCGCGGATGATACTATCATATGCTTGCCTGAAATCAACGTAGAGCTGGTGAATGCTGATGTTGTACTCCCAACATTTTTCCAGAATCATCCTTAATGTAAAACATTGATCTGTGGTTGAGCGGTTGGGACGAAAACCACACTGATAGTCACCGATGATAGATTCGGCGAACGGGATGAGTCGAGCAAGTACAACATTAGCTAGTATTTTATATGCAGTGTTCAACAGTGCGATGCCACGATAATTTTCACACTTTAAACGGTCACCTTTCTTATGTAGCGGAACAATGAGAGCTGTTTTCCATTCATCAGGTAGTTCTTCTTGGTCCCAGATTGCAAGAATCAGATCGTATATACGTGAGACCAGAGCTGCTCCTCCATTTTTCAGAAGTTCTGCGGGAATTCCATCGAAACCTGGTGATTTGCCATTTTTCAGTTTTTTAATGGCAGCTTCCACTTCTTCTATTGCTGGGTAAGGGACAAAAATCTCTTCAGTTGATGGAGCAATTGCTCGAATAGGATGAACTTCATTCGTCCTATTCAGTAGGTCTTGAAAGTGGGATCGCCACACTGCCAGCACATCACGTTCACTTGTTGTAAGCTCATTATTTACATTTTTGATGGCTGTAGATCTTGGGTGGAAATCTTTGGTCAGATTTCGTGCATTGGCAAAGCACTCTTTTGAATTTCCGTTGGCCGCATGTTGGTTGATGTTTTCGATGCAGCTCTTCATGTGTTCGCGTTTCTTTTTACGTAGAAGTTTTGCTGAGGCTTTCCTGGCGCATAGATAATCAGCTTGGGAGCTTCGGGTGTTCCTTGTTAACCATTTTTCTCGCAGTTTTTGTTTATTTTCAACGGATTGGCGGCACTCGTCGTCAAACCATTCGTTGTGTGATTTCGGTGGTCGTTTTCCGATTGTAGTTTGTGCTGCGGCTATAATGGTTGATTGAAGCGTTTGCCATTCTTCTTGTATGTTTAATGGCATCTCAGAAGAGATGTCATGCTCTTCTATGTTTTGTGTTATTATTTCCTGATATCTATTCAGCGTTTCCGGATGTTTAAATGCTTCGACATTCCAGCGCACGGTCTTTTTTGCTTGTCTGTTAAATGTGGATGACAACTTGCACTTGTACTTAAAGATGACAAGCATATGATCGGTGTCCATATCAGCACCTCTGTATGATCGAACGTCAGTTATACTTGTAGAGTGTCTCTTAGAGATCATGACGTGATCGATTTGATTTTCCGTTCTTCCGTCATTTGATTTCCACGTTGCCTTGTGAATTCTCTTGTGAGGGAAGAAAGTGCTGGAAATTACTAGATCATACATCATAGCCAGCTCGGCTGCGCGAAAACCGTTATTGTTGCTGGTATGATGCAAGCTGTTAGGGCCGATATGTGTTTTAAGTTCTGCAATCCTACCGATTTGAGCATTAAAGTCACCTACCACGATTTTTATATCGTGCCGCGGGATGTTATTGATGACTTCCTCGAGTTCTAGGAAGAACAGGTCTTTAATATCATCTGCTTTATCTTCAGTAGGTGCATGAACATTGACGATCGTTACATTGAATTTTTGCGTGCGGATTCTCAGTGTGCATAACCGCATATTAAAAGGGCAGAAGTCGATAACATGCTGATTCACGCGACGGTGTATAAGAAAGCCAACTCCAAATTCTCCTCCGTTTTGATGACCGCAATAATACAGAGTGTATCCTTTCGCTGTTTCATGGATTCCACTGCCTGGCCATCTTAGTTCTTGTAATGCCACTATATCCAGTGTGTAGCTCTCGACTTGTTGAGTGAGTTTTAGGAGATCTCCTGGTCTTCTGAGGCTAAGCACGTTCCAGGTTCCCATTTTTAAATCGTAGTCCGGGTACAGTTTCCGAGGTCGTTCCAATAATGAATCCGAGATATTCCGAGGCCTGTGTACAGAATTCATGACAATAATTTTTTTACGGAAATGGGGTGTTAGCCCTTCGCCCAACCCAAATTTTCGTGAATGGGTTCGTTCTGCATCTTAAGGTCACCAGAAACAACCTTTTTACACGTTTATATAGCGAGCCGCTTGATCCAAGACAGACGCCCACTGAAAGCCGCCCCTAGCATGGAGAACAGACGCTTTCTACACATTTATATAGCGAGCCGCTTGATCCAAGACAGACGCCCGCTCCAAGCCGCCCCTAACATGGAGAACAGACGCTTGAGTTGCATTGGTTTTATGGCGCCAATGACTCGCCATGGTGCAGAATCATTGAGTATAAGCAGTATTTACTCTGCCCCTCTCAACTACACCAACCTAATTCTGTTAGCGTCACCCAGGTAGCACGGCGTGGACGTAGAATTTCGGATTTTCGCTACCCTTAATGTAATGTGTTTAATTTTAACATCTAGAAAATTTAAAGTTTTATAAATCTCTTTTTCAATGGTAAATTTAATTGAGGGATGTTTTCCATTAAGTAAAATAAGAAAATTGTCTAACTGTCTTTCTGTACCGGTCCAAAGGCAAAGAATATCGTCTACGTAACGATACCAAAATAAAATGTTATTTGCTTCTTGTAAATTAGCATCTAGGAATTGTTGTTCAAACCAATCCATAAAAATTTCGGAAAGTAAGGGTGATAAAGGCGAGCCCATAGGGAGTCCGTCAGTGAATTTAAAAAATTTGTTTTCGAAAGTGAAATAATTTTGTTCTACGCAAGTCTTATATATAAGGATTAACTCATTTCTAATATCGGCAGATAATACATTTAAGTTTATAATTTGAAGTACAATGTCATTTAGTACATTTAATGGAATTGATGTAAACAAACTTGATACGTCAAATGATATTAGACATGTTTCAAATAAATTTTTATTTATTGTAAAAAATTAAATAAATAAAAAGGTATTTTACAAAAATGAGAAAATTAAGTTAATAAAAACAAATAAAAACATCTTGTTCAACAAAAAATGTTTAAGTTTAGATATCATTCCAAATTATGCCAGAATTATAATAAAAAATAAATCAAAAACAGCCATTAAAGTATGTTTAGCTGCACAAAAAATGTGGATTCGAAATGAAATTAAATTTCTTTATTCTAAAAAAGTTTTATTGAATAAATTATTATATAAAATACATTTGGAAATGTTAAATTCAATACATCCCGCTTTAATAGATGATATTTTAGAAAATATTAATGAACAAATTACAAATATTATCAGTAAAATAGTTCTAATTCAAAATTCTAAGATTCAAAAACTTTTTGAACTACAACATGTTCCAGTTGAAATAGTAAACAAACACGTATTTTTTGAAAAAATTATAAATTATACAGATATTATTCTAAATGATTCAGAAAATAGTTTATTATCCAAAGGTCTAAAATATAATCTACCTCAATTTAACAACCATAATTTGACTTCAGAAATTATTAATGCTGAAACAGCAATCAAAATTTTGCCTACTCCAGAAATTCGTAATGAAGCAAGAAGTATTATAACCAGAAAATTTAACAATTTAATGGTAAATGGTAATTATAATGTTTTTCTAAAAAGTTTTTATCAAAGTGAATTAAAAGCCATTAATAGTATTAAAACCAAACTAATTAACCATAATGCCTTAATTACACAATGTCACAAAGGTAACACTGTAGTTTTAATATTTAAACAAGAATATTTAGAAAAAACATATGAATTTATAAATAATAATGATATACAAATTTTACCAAAAGATCCAACTAAATCATATGTAAAAATTATTAATAATATTATAAATTTATCTACAAATTTATTTGATCAACACACACGAATTAATTTGAAACAAATTCATGCAAGAGCTCCAGAATTTCAAGGTTTGCCAAAAATTCATAAGCCAAATGTTCCCATCAGACCTCTTATTAATTATAAAACAGAACCTTCTTACAAAGTAGCAAAATTTTTAGTCAAAATTATTAATAATAATATTATATTAATGAATAACCAATCGGTTAAAAATAATTTGAGCTTAATTGAGAAAATTAATAAGATCAAATTATTATCTCAATACAAGATGTTTTCGTTAGACATAACAAATATGTATACTAATATACCTATTAATGAAACTGTAAATATTTTAGAAGAAAACTTAATCAACACTGGCACTTTAGATATTTTAAAAATTAAAGATCTAATCAACTTAATTCGAATTATTTTGAAACAAAATTATTTTACCTTTGATGATAAGTTTTTCATTCAAGATAAGGGTCTTGCAATGGGTTCTCCTTTAAGTGGATTACTTGCTGAAATTTTCTTAAATAGTTTTGAGAACAAATTCATATTTTCAAATTTAAATATTCAACAAAATTTATTAATATCTTATTCAAGATATGTGGATGATACCTTCATTTTGTTTAATGGAACATGTCGACAAATACAAAATTTTAATAATTACATGAATAGTATTCACCCAAATATAAAATTTACCCTTGAAATTGAAGAAAATGATTCAATAAATTTTTTAGATATAACTATTTCAAAAATTAATAATCAATTTGAATATAAAATTTTTCGAAAACCAACTACTACCAGTATAACAATAAATAATTCATCACATCATCCAAATTCACAAAAAGCAGCAGCATACAATTCACTCATTTATCGCCTTCTAAATATACCACTAAATATTTCAAATTTTCAAGATGAATTGAATACAATAAAATTTATCGCTTCAGATAATGGTTATGATTCAAAATTTATTGATAAGTTATTATCTAAATGTTTAAATAAGTTAAAAAATTCAAATAATAATAATAACAACATCAAATATATTTCAATGGAATATACTAACTTATTACCTAACATTTTAAGAAATCATTTCAAAAAACATAATTACTCGATATCTTTTAGAACAAAAAATAATTTATACAAAATCTTAAAACCAAAATCTAAATTCAATTTAAGATCATGTTCTGGAATTTATAAAATCAAGTGTGATACTTGTGGAAAATTTTATATTGGAAAAACAGGAAGAAGTTTCATTGAGAGATTTAAAGAACATATTCCAATGAACAAAAATAAACAAAATTTAAAGTCCATTTTCGCAAATCATCTAAATGATAATAACCATAACTACACCAGTTTTGAACAAAATTTAGAACCATTGCATCTATGTAGTAAAGGATTTTTAATGGATTCTCTTGAAGAGTTTGAAATTTATAAGGCATTCAAAAAATCTCCAAATTTAATTTTAAACGACCAATTATTATTTAATTCAAATATTTTGTATAATTCGATTTTGTAAATTTTCATTCTAAAAATTCAATTCATTTATATTTTATTCATAGTATTTTGATCAGTATGTCATATTTTTAAAAAAACAAGTAAATTTTATACGTATGAAAATTATTTTAAACTATTTAATTCATAAAATGTTAGTATGCCATTTTTTCAATCAAAATTTAAAGAATGAATATTTGTTTTTATTTAGATTTAGTCATATTTTTTGTACCGATGATGAATATTTAATATTCGAAACGCGTCATAAATAAATATACTTACTAAAAAAATTGTTTGGTGATTCAATTTAACAATAATTTATTAATTTAAATTATTGATTTCATTTAAATGATATTAATTTAGAATTTAGAGGAACTACAACATTTTTAATTTTATTAATGAGATCTAAAGAATTTTTAACGGAATATTTAGAAACAAACCCAGTTTTTTCAATGAAAATTTTTTGAAACTTTTTACAAAGTTTGTAGGCAGGAGCACTACAATATGAAACGATTGGCCTAATTGGTATGTTTGGTTTGTGTAATTTTGGTAGTCCGTAAAGGACAGGTGCAAATGGATTCATTTGTTTAAATTGAAATGATGTCGAAGGTGGTATTAAATTAATACATGAAGAAAGACAATTTGTAACAGAAAGTTTAAATTTATTTGTAGGGTCGGTTCGAAGAATTTCTGCATTGCTATCAAATAAGAAGTCATTAATTTTTTGGATATATGATGATTTTGGCAAAATTGTGATGGTATTTCCCTTATCAGCTTTAGAAAGAATACAGTCATTTAAAAGAAGTTTGGATTTGATTGATTTAACTAAATTTAAATTTTTAAAATTATTAAAATCTAAATGGCTTATACTTAAATTTTGGTTTTTTTCCTGTCTAATTTCTTCGGCACAAATAGCTTTTAAGTTATTTTTGTTAATGGAACAGTTAAAACTTCCTGATAAAGCGACTTCCACATCAACAGCCACTTTAAATAAGTTGTTGGAAAAAGTATTGTTAACTGGTGCAAAATTAAGCCCTTTATTCAACAAATTTGTTTCTTCTGTTGTAAAATTAATTGATGATAAATTTTCAATTTTTTTGAAAAACTCATGAGATGTTTCTTGAGGTATTGTCTCAGGAAAATTAATGTTCAAAAGATGTTCCAATTTCTTCTTTTGTAGTACATATTGTTGATGTGCAATTTCATTTACTTCATTTCTAAGATAAATATCAATTACATCAAATTCTGTTGGATGTAATCTAGATAAAATTTCAGTATGTGCAACTTTTAAATGTGTTGAAATATTACTCCGTGTAGCATATAAATAATTTATTTCAGCTTGGAGCCATGCTGCTTGTCCTATTTGAATAGCTTTCACTGCACGAGGATTTTTAATTGGCGAATAAATTTGAATATAATTTGGTATAATTTTGAATTTTTTACAGCGTGTATTAAACCATAAATGATTGTCGGTAAGTTCTTTTTTCTTTAATAACTTTTTATAAATAACAGTAAGAGTGGCTAAATCTGCCAATTTAATAGTATTTATTGAGGCTACTGTTGGCACTTGGCGAAACATTATTAATAATAAATTTATTTTAATAATAAAACACTTGTTGTTTTTCGCAAATTAATTTTTTGAATTAAACTTTATTTATATTATAATAAATAAATAAAATTAAAATTCGCTCAACCGGTTTCGGTTTTTATACCATTTTCATTGAAAAAACTGGGTTTGTTTCTAAATATTCCGTTAAAAATTCTTTAGATCTCATTAATAAAATTAAAAATGTTGTAGTTCCTCTAAATTCTAAATTAATATCATTTGACGTATCAAGTTTGTTTACATCAATTCCATTAAATGTACTAAATGACATTGTACTTCAAATTATAAACTTAAATGTATTATCTGCCGATATTAGAAATGAGTTAATCCTTATATATAAGACTTGCGTAGAACAAAATTATTTCACTTTCGAAAACAAATTTTTTAAATTCACTGACGGACTCCCTATGGGCTCGCCTTTATCACCCTTACTTTCCGAAATTTTTATGGATTGGTTTGAACAACAATTCCTAGATGCTAATTTACAAGAAGCAAATAACATTTTATTTTGGTATCGTTACGTAGACGATATTCTTTGCCTTTGGACCGGTACAGAAAGACAGTTAGACAATTTTCTTATTTTACTTAATGGAAAACATCCCTCAATTAAATTTACCATTGAAAAAGAGATTGATAAAACTTTAAATTTTCTAGATGTTAAAATTAAACACATTACAACTAATTTTGAATTTGACATTTATCGTAAGCCTACATGTACTGATATTTTAATACATTCTTCTTCAAATCATTCTTTTAATGCGAAAAATTCCGCAATCTTTTCGCTCGTTGAGAGACTTGTTAAAACACCACTTTCTGACCAAAATTTTCAAAAAGAACTAAATTTAATTTTATTAATTGCTAAAAACAACGGTTTCGAATCAAAATTAGTTCACAAAATTCTTCAACGTAAATTAAAACGCATTGCTTACAACTTTATTTATCCAAATTCACTACAAGATACTAAACATTGGCGCAAAATTTATTATTCAGGTAATTTAAGTCAGAGACTAGGTAATACATTATCTAAATATACAAATTTAAGCTGTGCATTTTACAATAATTTCAACTTGCATAATTTATTAGTTAACAATAAACTTAAACGAAATTTAAATTTGAAATCTGGGGTTTACCAACTTAGTTGTGAAGATTTTTCTGCTATATATATAGGTCAAACTGGTCGTCATTTTAAACAGCGATGCTCAGAACATTTAAGAGCATTAAGATTAGGACATACAAGTTCAACTTTTTCGAACCATTTAATTAACGAAAACCATAATAGCTGTTTTCTTAATAACAAAAATCTAAAAATTCATCATGTTGAAACTAAGGGCCCTAAACTTGATATTCTTGAATCGTTTGAAATTCGTAAAGCTCTTTATTTAAATAAAAATTTATTAAATTTACAAACAGATGTCATTTATTCGCCTCTTACCAACCCAGATATATTTATTTAACACAACTTTCCAAATTTGTTTTCAAAATTTTCTAAATTGTGATGTTATTTCCATTTGTCGGATGCGAAGATGCAGTCATTACTTCATATCTAAGAGACGAACAATAATTTTTTAAAATGTTATTTCTTTGAATTTACTATTATTTAAATTTAAATATTGTTTTGTATTCATTTTTGATCTAGTTTCATTTTTAAATTGATTTTATTTGTATATAAATGTCATGTTTTATTATTTTTTCTTTATAATAATTTTTAAGCTCTTGAAAATGGTATAAAAACCGAAACCGGTTGAGCGAATTTTAATTTTATTTATTTATTATAATATAAATAAAGTTTATTTCAAAAAATTAATTTGCGAAAAACAACAAGTGTTTTATTATTAAAATAAATTTATTATTAATAATGTTTCGCAAAGTGCCAACAGTAGCCTCAATAAATACTATATATATATATGTATATATATATATATATATATATATATATATATATATATATATATATATATATATATATATATATATATATATATATATATATATATATATATATATATATATATATATATATATATATATATATATATATTGTTACGTTTTTCCAACCTTACTTCGAATTGACCTAACTCACAATTCGATAAACGTAATTCCCAATCTCTTCTGAGTTCGATCACTGATTAGTAAGCACACACACCAGGTTTTATTAAGTATTCAACAACTTAATTGTTCCACAACAATAGGAAAACAATACAGCAAACAATATTCCTAACTAGGATATTCTTTCAACAGCTTCGAAACTCCAACGGTTTATTGTAGAAATTTCCAGATCACAACGTTCAAAATAATACACAAAATATTTCTACTCAATGAAACTTAAAACTTTATTCACTAATTTAAAGATCACTTTTATAATTTTAACTTCACAATCGCAGGTTTAAAATAAAACTAATTTAAAACTACAAGAAACAATTTCCTTATATACATTCTGCTTAATCTCTAGAAATTTCTAGGTCACTTTTTAGAAACCTTGAGAAAATATTAGAATATTCGATTATTTTACGTTACGTTGATTTGATTCATAAAATCATAAAACAAATAGACCTTAATTCTAAGAATATGTACAACAACAACAATGTTCATTTCATTTACTTTCTGTTGTGTTTTGTTGATTTTATTTTCCTGGAAGTGACCGTAATCGTCTAGATCTTTCTGTATTCGTTTAGATTTTTCTGTATTCGTAACATTACCCTCCACTTAAGCCTGTTCGTCCCGAACAGGATCTAGATCTCTCCTCCAATTGTTGAATCCAAACATTTTTTTTTCTTTTCCTATTTCCCAGGCTGTTTAAAATTACTTCCGGTTCCTTTCTAAGTACTGGACCATCACTTTGTTTTATGTCAGCCCACCGTGATGAGTAGGGATTCTCATTATTTCTAAAGTGCTTCTTATCACTTCCCTTTGGGAGTTTCACAATGCCATGTCTACGAACCATTCTCATTTTCAGCTGCGATTCATCCCCGTTTGCAGCTATTTGAACCACCTTTTTTACATCGCTCACCTCGTTACGGACTTGGACCTGTTTCGTTTTTAACTTTCGGCGTTTGTTCAAACGTCTGCGTCGGTTGACGTTTCTTTCCGTCATCTGTTTGGATGATGGTTCTGGATTTTCATCTGCACTGCATAGTTTCTCATCGCTTCCAATATCTGTTGACTCTGCCTTATTCACAAGCATCTGAACATTATTAACCTTTAGGATCCCACATCCAAAATCGAAGACTGATTCATTCGCCTTCATGAAGTTCATCCCCAAAATGACTTCATCCATAATGTCTGCCACTAGCACCTCATCTTGATAGCAGTTATTTCCCAATTTTATTTCAGCGATTCTTTTACCTTTTATTTCAGCGCATTCTCCAGTTACTGTTTGGAGTTTCAATCCATCTGATGGTTCCAAAACACCGTCAGTTAAACCTTTGCGAACGAATGTTCGAGCTGAACCTGTATCCAGTGTCATGAAGCAACCTTTGCCTTCAAGTTGTCCGTTGATACCCAAGCTTTCACCATTTACCGCAATTCTTGAAATTGGAATGTAGGCTGCATTCTCCTCACTTTTTGGCTTTACAGTTGCACCTCCAACAGGCTTCCGTTGAATAGGAGACGAAGATCTATCACGCTTCCTGTTCCAGCAGTCCTGTGAGATATGGCCCGATTTCCTACATATCCAGCACAGGAGTTTTCTTCTGCTGTTCCTGAACCCTAAGTGCTCCATTTCTTCGGCTCCTCTGTTCTTCACAGAAGACGACAATCTGTCTGCTTCCCCGTTTGTCTTGCACTCCCGTGCCATGTGACCCTCTTCATCACATACCCAGCATCTGATGTCGCTTCTATCTCTGTGTGCCAAAACTTCCCCTTTGATGTTCCCCTCTACATTCCTTTTTCTGCATCCACTAGATGGCATCCACATCCTCAGTACCATCTCATATTGCATTGCGTATGCGACAGTTTCATGGAAAGTCGCCTTAGGTGTAGTCATTACTTTGATCCTGGTTTCTGGATCTCGGATACCATCAATGAAAGAATCGATCTTCATTTTCTCCATGAAATATGGTGGTGTATTTGAGTGTGCTAAATGAACAAGCCGCTCTACAGCCGAGGAATAATCCTGTAGAGATTCACCATTTCGTTGCAAGCGACCTTTTAGCTCAATTCTGTATAACTCCTTTTTATGGTCGCTACCATATTTACGTTCCAAAGCATTCATCACTTCAGCATAACTTTTGCGGTCGTTTTCTGGTACTGCCTGTAGTGCTTCAGCTGCTTCACCTTTAAGCGCAACTATCAATGCAGCAAGACGATTTTCAGCGTTCCAAACATTTTGATCGGCTGCGGTCTCGAACTGGAACTTGAAGATGCCGAAAGATGTGGTACCGTCATACGATGGTGGCTTTAGTTTAATATTTGCTACTTGGTGTACCACATGTGAAGAAGCCTTAACTGTTTCAACATCTTGTAACCTCTTCTCAAAATAAAATCATAAATAAATAAAATCATAAATAAATATATAAAATCATAAAACAAATAGACCTTAATTCTAAGAATATGTACAACAACAACAATGTTCATTTCATTCACTTTCTGTTGTGTTTTGTTGATTTTATTTTCCTGGAAGTGACCGTAATCGTCTAGATCTTTCTGTATTCGTTTAGATTTTTCTGTATTCGTAACAATATATATATATATATATATATATATATATATATATATATATATATATATATATATATATATATATATATATATATATATATATATATATATATATATATATATATATATATATATATATATATATATATATATATATATATATATATATATATATATATATATATATTTAATAATAAAAAATTGTTTGTTTGGTATATAGCCTATACAAACAATTTTTTATTATTAAAATAATATTAAAGCCTAATAACCTTATATACATATATATATATATATATATATATATATATATATATATATATATATATATATATATATATATATATATATATATATATATATATATATATATATATATATATATATATATATATATATATATATTTATTAGGGTGGATTGATTTGCTAACCCCCTTGGCTACACTCATTTTTCGAAAGAGGGGCTCCCAAAAACAGTGTCAGCATAGAAATAAGCGATCTGCACCAGTGTCTTGGGTTTCGGGATTGTCGATTTATGTAATAAGCTTGTATATCGCCAGAGCGAATCGGTAGAACAGCCGCCATTTCATTAAATTCCTGCCGATTTTCACGATCTTGGTCTTGTTGGAAAGGTATTAGTGTGTTTTATACGTTAATTTAATTGGCCGGTGCGATTTGAGAGAAAAAATATTGTTTTGTTGACCCGGAATGTCGATTTAAGCCTATTTTTGCATGTCATGTAATGTATGATGTTTTTTTCTGAATTTCCATTGCATCAAATCGCACGGATAGGTTCAAATACGTAAAAAACACACAAATACCTTTTCAATGAGACTGATTTCAATGAAATCGGACAATTTTTTACCATATAACGAGCGTTTTAAAATGTTGAACAAAAATCAATATTTGCATATTTGCTTGAATTTCAACCGCAACATCCGATGCGCCGATTCAAGACCTGGCAGATAGTGATTACTTGCCGTCCTCTGGAGGTGAAAGCTCATGGTCAATGGTTCGGACATCTAACGTAAGGGTTTATTCATCACGACGAAATCTTCCGAATTTTGCTATGGAGTGCGATCGATACAAGATTTCGGACAGAGAAGCCTCAGCATTGGCGTGTGCGCTTTTAAAAGATTTTGAAGTAATTGATGAAAGAGATGGCAAAATCGTTATTGTGGATTGAAACAAGGTCCGAAGAGAACGTACCTTAATTCGTGAAGAATTGCTAAAACTGAGCCACATCACAGATGCATTACCCGTTTTCAACTCATAGTTGATAAAACTCTCGTGGAAATGCGAACAGAAGATGGTCGATTGCACCCGCGAAGAATTAATGAGAATCATATTGCAGTGCTGAAGCAGCCAGAATCAAAGTTCTTAGGCTATGCTGTAGCAGAAAAACATGCAAAAGTACCACAAATTGTTCAAGTTCTAATGGATTTTCTGCAACAAGAAAAGCAAATGGACACCAGTTCGTTGATTGGCCTTTGCTCCAACGGTGAGGTCAAGAACACAGGCAGAGGGAATGGAATACTGCGAAATTTGGAAATCAAACTTGAGAGGCCACTGCATTGGTTCATATGCATGTTCCATTTTAACGAATTGCCTTTCCGCCACTTATTTGAGAAAATGGATAAATCCGTTACCAGAGGTCCAAAAACAGCATCGGGCACTATTTCGAAATCAATAGAAAACGTTGATAATCCATTACCAGTACGTATTATGTATTTCGATTTATCCTATTCTATTCACTTAATCGAGTTTTATACTGTATTTCAATTTTCAAATAATTTATTCTTATGTTTTCCTTGCATTTTGCTTCTCAGATTCAAAATTTTCGTCCTATTCCCGTCGATGAGCAAAAACTTCCGCAAAATATTACTCATTTTGAGCTATCAACAGATGAAGACTATTTGTACCACATTTCTGTCGCTGTGTCAACTGGTGAATGCCCAACAGCTTTAGCTAATAGGATGCCGGGCGAAATTCATCACGCGCGATGGCTAACGAAAGCCAGCAGAGTTCTTCGACTCTATGTTGCAACCGCAGAGCCGTCTAAGAACTTATACGACTTGGCAGAATATATTATGCGCGTCTACGTACCCATCTATTTTGGCGTAAAACATCGATATCAATGCACTAAAGGCAGCATCCACTTTTTTAATCTCATTCAATTTAGTCGGTATTTGCCAAGCAATTATTTTAATATCATCAAGGATGTTTGCGCACGTAACTCGTACTTCGCACATTCGGAAAATCTGCTGCTGGCAATGATATTCGACCCCAATATTCGGCAAGTCGGCTACCAGAGAATACTGCGATCTAGAGACGATAATTTTGCAGAAGAATACGGAATTGTTCGGGAGTACGTCTGTCCACAAATATTGTTCGATTGCCAGCACTATCACGATCTCATCAACTGGAATTTGGCATATACAGAGCCACCATACACGCGCACAAGGTCTTACGAGGAACCTGAATTGCTTGCAGAATATTGTGGAATCATAACGGATACCATTACAGAGGTCCCATGCCACATTCAAGGCACTGAACGGCACATAAAAATCGTTACAGAGGCTGCAACGGTCGTAACTACAAAAGAGCGTAGAGAAGGTGTGATTGCTTCTACAATCACATCATGCGCGAAACGACCAAAAACGGATACCAAAAAAGATATGGCTTAGCTAGACAACATCAAATCTTATATTTCTATTATATCCTATAATATATCTTATATCTTCTGTCCGTAATGAAAAAAAGCAAGCGTTCATGATATAACAAAAAATGATTTAGTTTTATTCATCATTGCAAAAAAAAAAAATTTAAAAAACAAATAGGCTTTTATTCCTTCTTGTCTGCACGTAGTTGAGAACATTTTCTTGGAAGTGGCCGGTATTTTTTCTCTTCTTGTGCTGCGTTTTTACTGGAGCCTTGACTCCAGCTTGCTCCCGTTCCCGACGCAAAACGCGCATACGTTCGATGTCGGCCTTTGCCTAAGCGCGTGCGTCCTGTACTTTTTGCAAATTTTCACTTTCCATTTTCACTTTCAGAAACTTCTTATGCACAATAATTTTGTTCTTGTACTGACGTGAAGTGTTCGTCGTTGCAATTGAAATAGAACTGAGCATTCGCAGAAATATATTTAGGTGACAAAGCTCAATAATCCAACGAATCAATAACGTAGCAGATGGAGTAGAATAAATATTCATTGTATACGACATAGTTTATTTAGATACAGTCAAATTTTGTTTAGGATAATTTTCTTTATTATAAATTGTTTACTGACCAGTGGAATTTGAAATAACAACAAATACCACACACTAACAGTGTATGTCCTCATCGTCGTCTCCGTAATTATTAATCATCAATCATTAGATGAAATTCATGCAAATATGCAAATATCGATTTTTGTTCCACATTTTCAAACGCTCATTATTTGGTCAAAAATTGTCCGATTTCATTGAAATTAGTCTCATTGAAAAGGTATTTGTGTATTTTTTACGTATTTGAACTTGTCTGTAAGATTTGATGTATTAGAAACTCAGAAAAAAACATTATACATTACATGAAATGCAAAATTAGGCTTAAATCGACATTCAGGGTCAACAAAACAATATTTTTTCTCTCAAATCGCACCAGCCAATTAAATTAACGTATAGAACATACTAATACCTTTCCAACAAGACCAAGATCGTGAAAATCGGCTGGAATTTAATGAAATGGCGGCTGTTCTAGCGATTCGCTCTGGCAATATATAAGCTTATTACATAAATCGACAATCCCGAAACCCAAGACACTGGTGAAGATCGCTTATTTCTATGCCGACACTGTTTTTGGGAGCCCCTAATTCGAAAAATGGGTGTAGCCAAGGGGGTTACAAAAATCCTTTGTAAATCAATCCACCCTAATAAATATATATATATATATATATATATATATATATATATATATATATATATATATATATATATATATATATATATATATATATATGTAATTTTTGTAAATAATAAATTTTTTGGTTAAAGCCAATAAATAAAACAATATTTCTTAAACTGTTTATCCAACAATTGTTTCGGTTTTCAAAAAACCATCTTCAGGGATAATATTTAATAAAAAATTCGGATACAAAAATAAACAACAAATTGACACTTGAAAAACTTATTATGAAAAACTAACAATCGAAAAAGAAAAAGCTTACTATATAAAAAATAATGAAAGAAAATACAAAACAATAATACAATGAAAAAAAAATTAGAAAATAGAAAATGTAAAGTAGTAAAAGCTCCATGATGTTTAATTTTTTAATTTTGTAGAACAAAATCGTATGTATTATGAAGAAAATCCGTATCAGTTTGTATATTCATACAATTATTATGTTGTTTGATACGAATCATTTCTAAAATTCTTCGCTTATTTAAATTTTTTTCTTTATCCAAAATTTTAAAATTTTGCAGGGGAAGATTTGTACGGCAGCTTTTTTTGTGGTTAGATAATGCACTCATATTGTCATTATTATGTTTTTTGGCGTCGTTTAAATGTTGTTTTATACGTTTTCCAAGATATTGTTGTGTTTGGCCAATGTACGATTTACCACATCCACAATCTGCTTGATACACTAAATTGGATTCAATATTCATTGGTATTTTATCTTTTAATTTTGAAAAAATAGTATTATATAAACTATTATGAGATGTTCCTACAACTTCAAAGTTAAAGTTTTTCAACAAGTGTTTTATTTGTTCGAAAAGACTTTTGACATAAGGTATAGTCATGTAAATTTTGTTGTTATTCTTCAATGTTGATTTTTCCAAGACAGTGTTTTTATTACTATAAATTTGTTGATTTACTAATTTACGTATAAAATTCTCTGGGTAGTTATTTTTTTGAAGAGTTTCAAAAAGTAAATTAAAATTTTTGTTATGAAATTTTGGATCAGAAAGGCTCAAAATTTTTTTAACCATAAGTGTAACGGTGTTTCTCTTATAAGATTGTGGTAGCCATGAATTAAAGTTCAAATATCTACCAGACCATGTTTTTTTATGGAACCAATCAGTTATTAATTTTCCATTACTTTGCCGATGTATCATCAGATCTAAAAATGGTAGGCAGCAATCAATTTCTGTTTCAAGCGTGAACTGGATATTGTTGTTAAAATTATTAAATTTATTGAGAAATTCTTGTACTTTGTCTTTGGGACAAGCAGTTAGAATGTCATCCACATACCTAAAGAAAAAGGGTGGTTTGAAGTTCATATCATTTAAAACATTTTCTTCAACATATTCCATTATCAAATTAGCACAAGATGGACTAACAGGTGAGCCCATTGGACTACCAAAAATTTGCTTATATGCTTGTTGATTATATGTGAATTCACAATTTTTCAAAACCATTTCTAATCATTCGATAAATTGTAACTTTGTTAATTTAAGTTTGTTCAATTTTTTGATTTCCATCCAGTTTTGTTTTACAATTTGAACAACAAGATTACTGTCAACGTTTGTAAATAAAGACACGACATCTAAAGAAATCAAAATGTAGTCATCAGGCAGTTGATATTCACCTAATTTTTCTTTCAGATCTTCTGCATTTTTGATAAACGTGTTAGTTCTTCCCACAAATTTATTTAAAATATTAGACAAAAACGATGACAGATTGTAAAGCGGTGTTCCAATAGAACTCACAATTGGACGAAGAGGTGTACCAGACTTATGAACTTTAGGTAAACCATATAAACTAGCAGGAACACCATAATAAGACCTCAACCACTTTCCTTCATGTACAGATATTCGTTCTTCAGTTTCCCAAGTCATTACCATTTTATTGAGATGTTTTTGAATACTGGAAGTTGGTACTTTAGAAATTTTCAAATAAGTTGTATCATCTTGTAACAATGTTCGTATTTTAAAGTCATAATCACTTTTTTTCATAACTACTGTGATATTTCCCTTATCAGCTTTTAATACAATTATATCGTCATTTACAGTCAGAAAATTTTTTGTATCTTTTAAATCATGAAGTAATTTTAATTCTTCATATGTAAGCAATTTTTTATGGTTGTGTTTATGTTTAAAGTTCGTTAATATGTTCACAAAACGATTACGTAAATTTGACCTTGTTAAATCATCAAATTGATCTTCACAATTTAGAAGAACACTTTCAACACCACACACAATCTTATCGAAAGGAATTCTTTTTGGAATAACAGGAGGAGCAAATTTTTCTCCCAGTTTCAAAACATTTTCAACATTTTCTGGTATTAATGTATTTGAAAGATTGACTAGCCATTTGCCATCAGATAAGGCAGTAAAATGATTATCAGCTACAGTTCAAACACAACAAACACAACACAACAATCAAACACAACAATATCTTGGAAAACGTATAAAACAACATTTAAACGACGCCAAAAAACATAATAATGACAATATGAGTGCATTATCTAACCACAAAAAAAGCTGCCGTACAAATCTTCCCCTGCAAAATTTTAAAATTTTGGATAAAGAAAAAAATTTAAATAAGCGAAGAATTTTAGAAATGATTCGTATCAAACAACATAATAATTGTATGAATATACAAACTGATACGGATTTTCTTCATAATACATACGATTTTGTTCTACAAAATTAAAAAATTAAACATCATGGAGCTTTTACTACTTTACATTTTCTATTTTCTAATTTTTTTTTCATTGTATTATTGTTTTGTATTTTCTTTCATTATTTTTTATATAGTAAGCTTTTTCTTTTTCGATTGTTAGTTTTTCATAATAAGTTTTTCAAGTGTCAATTTGTTGTTTATTTTTGTATCCGAATTTTTTATTAAATATTATCCCTGAAGATGGTTTTTTGAAAACCGAAACAATTGTTGGATAAACAGTTTAAGAAATATTGTTTTATTTATTGGCTTTAACCAAAAAATTTATTATTTACAAAAATAATATACAAGCCAAATATCTCATCATATAATAAATATAACTCCCATTTGGTGAAAACATGGGTAAAAGAAGAACAAATTTAAACAAGAACTTTTTTAAATTTTTAAAAAGAAAAACGAACAATGATACAATGAAAATTGTTGCCCAATTTTTTAGTGAAAGATTAAAGTTAGCGAAAGCCCTGAATAAAAAGTATCTATTGCTACGTTATAGAAAACAAGGTGTTTTACCAAAAAATAGACGTCTCAAGAACACATCAAAAATAGACAAAAAAATTTTTGAAAATGCAGAACAACGGTTTTTATTCACAATCCTCAGTCGTGAAATTACTGAAACTTTTGGCATGATTAAAAAACATGAGAAACAAATTGAATTTTTTAGAAATTATATAATTGAAAATATACCATCTGATCTTTCTTCTTTGATCTTTAATCGGGCAGAAGAACAATTTAAAAATGTTTTTGAAGAAATCAAAATTAATCATCGTCGAAAAATTGACAACCTTTTAAGACCACAACCAATAAATTTAGTAAATCATCGAGAAAACATCATTGTTGATATGAACCGTGAAAACTTAACTGTAGCTGATAATCATTTTACTGCCTTATCTGATGGCAAATGGCTAGTCAATCTTTCAAATACATTAATACCAGAAAATGTTGAAAATGTTTTGAAACTGGGAGAAAAATTTGCTCCTCCTGTTATTCCAAAAAGAATTCCTTTCGATAAGATTGTGTGTGGTGTTGAAAGTGTTCTTCTAAATTGTGAAGATCAATTTGATGATTTAACAAGGTCAAATTTACGTAATCGTTTTGTGAACATATTAACGAACTTTAAACATAAACACAACCATAAAAAATTGCTTACATATGAAGAATTAAAATTACTTCATGATTTAAAAGATACAAAAAATTTTCTGACTGTAAATGACGATATAATTGTATTAAAAGCTGATAAGGGAAATATCACAGTAGTTATGAAAAAAAGTGATTATGACTTTAAAATACGAACATTGTTACAAGATGATACAACTTATTTGAAAATTTCTAAAGTACCAACTTCCAGTATTCAAAAACATCTCAATAAAATGGTAATGACTTGGGAAACTGAAGAACGAATATCTGTACATGAAGGAAAGTGGTTGAGGTCTTATTATGGTGTTCCTGCTAGTTTATATGGTTTACCTAAAGTTCATAAGTCTGGTACACCTCTTCGTCCAATTGTGAGTTCTATTGGAACACCGCTTTACAATCTGTCATCGTTTTTGTCTAATATTTTAAATAAATTTGTGGGAAGAACTAACACGTTTATCAAAAATGCAGAAGATCTGAAAGAAAAATTAGGTGAATATCAACTGCCTGATGACTACATTTTGATTTCTTTAGATGTCGTGTCTTTATTTACAAACGTTGACAGTAATCTTGTTGTTCAAATTGTAAAACAAAACTGGATGGAAATCAAAAAATTGAACAAACTTAAATTAACAAAGTTACAATTTATCGAAGGATTAGAAATGGTTTTGAAAAATTGTGAATTCACATATAATCAACAAGCATATAAGCAAATTTTTGGTAGTCCAATGGGCTCACCTGTTAGTCCATCTTGTGCTAATTTGATAATGGAATATGTTGAAGAAAATGTTTTAAATGATATGAACTTCAAACCACCCTTTTTCTTTAGGTATGTGGATGACATTCTAACTGCTTGTCCCAAAGACAAAGTACAAGAATTTCTCAATAAATTTAATAATTTTAACAACAATATCCAGTTCACGCTTGAAACAGAAATTGATTGCTGCCTACCATTTTTAGATCTGATGATACATCGGCAAAGTAATGGAAAATTAATAACTGATTGGTTCCATAAAAAAACATGGTCTGGTAGATATTTGAACTTTAATTCATGGCTACCACAATCTTATAAGAGAAACACCGTTACACTTATGGTTAAAAAAATTTTGAGCCTTTCTGATCCAAAATTTCATAACAAAAATTTTAATTTACTTTTTGAAACTCTTCAAAAAAATAACTACCCAGAGAATTTTATACGTAAATTAGTAAATCAACAAATTTATAGTAATGAAAACACTGTCTTGGAAAAATCAACATTGAAGAATAACAACAAAATTTACATGACTATACCTTATGTCAAAAGTCTTTTCGAACAAATAAAACACTTGTTGAAAAACTTTAACTTTGAAGTTGTAGGAACATCTCATAATAGTTTATATAATACTATTTTTTCAAAATTAAAAGATAAAATACCAATGAATATTGAATCCAATTTAGTGTATCAAGCAGATTGTGGATGTGGTAAATCGTACATTGGCCAAACACAACAATATCTTGGAAAACGTATAAAACAACATTTAAACGACGCCAAAAAACATAATAATGACAATATGAGTGCATTATCTAACCACAAAAAAAGCTGCCGTACAAATCTTCCCCTGCAAAATTTTAAAATTTTGGATAAAGAAAAAAATTTAAATAAGCGAAGAATTTTAGAAATGATTCGTATCAAACAACATAATAATTGTATGAATATACAAACTGATACGGATTTTCTTCATAATACATACGATTTTGTTCTACAAAATTAAAAAATTAAACATCATGGAGCTTTTACTACTTTACATTTTCTATTTTCTAATTTTTTTTTCATTGTATTATTGTTTTGTATTTTCTTTCATTATTTTTTATATAGTAAGCTTTTTCTTTTTCGATTGTTAGTTTTTCATAATAAGTTTTTCAAGTGTCAATTTGTTGTTTATTTTTGTATCCGAATTTTTTATTAAATATTATCCCTGAAGATGGTTTTTTGAAAACCGAAACAATTGTTGGATAAACAGTTTAAGAAATATTGTTTTATTTATTGGCTTTAACCAAAAAATTTATTATTTACAAAAATAATATACAAGCCAAATATCTCATCATATAATAAATATATATATATATATATATATATATATATATATATATATATATATATATATATATATATATATATATATATATATATATATATATATATATATATATATATATATATATATATATATATATATATATATATATATATATATGTATATATATATATATATATATACTAGGAGGGCCCGGCGTGCTTCGCTACGCTTATAAATAAAGTTTTTGCGTAGACATTTTGTTGACGTAGAAGCAATGATTTCAAAAAGTGGTAATGAGAAATGCTACCATATAATTTTTAATTTTTCTTTTTAAATATATGAATGAAAAATAATCAGAACTCTAGCTGATCAGTTCGGATATATGAAAAATTAGCGATCAAATAAGTTTTCAAGTAAGCTTCGTATGAAAAATTAGCATATGAAAAATTAGCGATCAAATAAGTTTTCAAGTAAGCTTCGCTAATTTTTCATATATCCGAACTGATCAGCTAGAGTTCTGATTATTTTTCATTCATATATTTAAAAAGAAAAATTAAAAATTATATGGTAGCATTTCTCATTACCACTTTTTGAAATCATTGCTTCTACGTCAACAAAATGTCTACGCAAAATCTTTATTTATAAGCGTAGCGAAGCACGCCGGGCCCTCCTAGTCAACATTATTACGCATATTACGCATATAATCTCTTTTATTCCGACGACTCGATGTACCACTCACATCCAAACGACGTTTACGACGTAGTCTTGGCATCGAAATAAATAAATATATCAATATATCAAAAAATATGAAATAACTTAAATATCAAAATATCTCAAAAATCTTTATATCAATAAAAAACAAAATAATCGAAAAATATCGAAAACCGTCCTTCTTGAAAGATAAAAGACGACTAAAATATAAAATAAATACGACGACTGAAATGAATATAAAATAAATAAAAAAATTTTCGTTTTTGTTATTCGTTGTTCGGTTCAATAGCTAATATATAAAAAAGAAAAATTTTAAAGCATTGTTTTAAAGCAAAAAGAAAGATGTATGTAAACTTATAATGCATATGTATAGAAAAAGTTTTCCGTATATAATAACTTTTTTATTTATGATCCGATTTGTTTGAATCCGGATCCGACTATAGGTTACACTAATATCAGTTAGCTGTGAAAATTTCAAATGAATCCATCTGCGAATAAAAAAGCCTAATGCTCCACAAAGTTTTAATCTAGCGTATTAATATATAAGATATTTATATATATATATATATATATATATATATATATATATATATATATATATATATATATATATATATATATATATATATATATATATATATATATATATATATATATATATATATATATATATATATATATATATATATATATATATATATATATATATATATATATATATATATATATATATATATATATATATATATATATATATATATATATATAGATATATATAATTAATTCAGTAAATTATTTGTGATGTAACATCACCCCGATGGAAAATCTCCCATCAAGAATAATATAAGAACTGAATCTAAAAAATTATGGTGCAAATTATGAAACTTTTTGCAATCCATTTTTTGGTAGAGTTTATCTAGTCGGCTAGCCCTGATGAGAATGATAAACTTTTTTAAAGTTTAAAAATTTTCTCATTGGTTCGAAACTAGATCGCTCTAAAATTGTATGGATTGCAAAAAGTTTCATAATTTGCACCATAATTTTTTAGATTCAGTTCTTATATAGATATATATATATATATATATATATATATATATATATATATATATATATATATATATATATATATATATATATATATATATATATATATATATATATATATATATATATGATATTTTAGTGTTGAGCTTGGATATTTTATATATATTTGGTTATTTTTATTCGGTTTTAGCTCTAGTGGATTACGTTAATAAACGAAACAAACATATTTCAATTATTTATCGCTACGTTTCGATACGACTCCCGCATCATCTTCAAGCGAAAAAAAATTTATTATTTATATATAATAAAAAAACATTATTTGTGAAACTAACAAATCAAAAATTTTTTTTTAAAAAAATCAAACTTTCGTTTGATTTTTTTAAAAAATTTTTGATTTGTTAGTTTCACAAATAATGTTTTTTTATTATATATAAATAATAAATTTTTTTTCGCTTGAAGATGATGCGGGAGTCGTATCGAAACGTAGCGATAAATAATTGAAATATGTTTGTTTCGTTTATTAACGTAATCCACTAGAGCTAAAACCGAATATAAATAACCAAATATATATATATATATATATATATATATATATATATATATATATATATATATATATATATATATATATATATATATATATATATATATATATATTTTTTTTTTTTGAATTTTTTAAAAAAGTTATTGAGCTTGATTATATTTTGTAATAAAAAACGATATTCGGTTTTGCAAACGATTGGCAGCAAATCAAGAGACGAGCGAAATGTAAACTATTAAAAACTCAATTTTTAGAAATTATGGATATTGTTCTTAATAATTGTGTTTTCTCCTTTGAGGACAAAGTTTACAAACAGATATTTGGATCCCCTATGGGATCTCCTATTAGCCCGCTATTAGCGAATCTTGTTATGGAGTATGTAGAATCCAATGTTTTGGCATCACTAGGCTTTACACCATCTTTTTATTTTCGATATGTAGATGACATAATAACAGCAATACCTAAAGACAAAGTTGAGATACTATTACAAGCCTTTAATGAGTTTGAAAAAAGTATTCAATTCACAATAGAAACCGAAAAGAATGGATCTATTTCTTTTTTGGATACCTTACTAGTTCATAATAATGATGGAAGTATGAGTATGAACTGGTACCACAAACCAACTTG
>OY856189.1:8031222-8223722 GCA_963693315.1 Diogma glabrata | reverse complement strand
GTTGACGGTCTAGCTTCAGTAGGTGTATGCACGGCAATAAGAGAAATATTGTTATATGTACCACGTACACGTAGGTAGCAGATCCTCTCACTGACCGGGATGAATTTCATCACGGCTTCTTGTATGCGTGCTCCAACAAGAAAGCCAGTACCAAATTCTCTTCGAGAAGGATGACCACTACAGTATAGAGAGTGACTATCCAAATCTTGTTTTCCGATTATCGGCTGTCTAATTTCTTGTAGAGCAATAACATCCATCCTATACCTCTCAGCCTCTGTTTCCAGACTTATAAGAGCATCAGGAGCGCACGTTCCACGTTCCGATTCGGTAGTCTGGTCCTTTTTCACGTCCAGGTAAAATTCTGTTTTGTTGTCCGGGTCTGTTTTTCTTTTTCTGATCACCAAATTTAACATATTAGTTTTTTACCGGGGTTAGGGTGTTAACCTTAGGCCCAACCTAAATTGTCGTGAATGGGTCCGTTCTGCATATTAAGGTCACCAGAAACAACCTTTTTACACGTTTATATAGCGAGCCGCTTGATTCAAGACAGACGCCCGCTTCAAGCCGCCCCTGACATGGAGAACAGACGCTTGAGTCGCATTGGTTGTAAGGCGCCAATTCGCCGTGATGTAGCGTCATTGACTAAGCAGTTTTTACTCTGCTTGTCTCCAATACACCAACCTAATTCTGTCAGCATTACCCAGGCAGCACGGCGTGGACGTCGAATTTAGGATTTTGCTACCCAATAATATTCACTTTTATAAAATCACTGGAAATAACACAATAAATTTATATTACTCCCGTAATCATTTTCATTCATCTTATAAAAATTAGCACAACTAAAAAGAATACTTTTTATAATTTATAATTTAATAATTATAAATTATAATTATTTCTGTTGTTGTAAATAAACAGAAATGCAAATAGCGAAAAGAGAAATTGAATATATGACATATCAGTGATCACGATTTGTTATGTCTCTCTTCATACAATTTAAAATTTGATATTTCTCAGTCGTAGCTTATTTAAAGGCTATGTTCTCTTTTAATTTTAAAGTTATGTTCTCTCTATATTTATATATACTCTAAGGCAGGCATGTCAAATTCATTTATGTATTCGGGCCAAATTTTTCGAAAATTGTTTTCCAAATCCTTAAGCGGGCCACACTGGATTTGGTTTTTTTTTAAATTTTAAATTTGTGGGTTGATTGAATATAATCGACCATAAAGAAAACAAAACAAAATTTTTATAAAGAAAATTATTAATTCCTAGAAGTATATTTATTAGTTCTGCTTTTTATTTTTCAATTCATCAAAATCTGGTATTAGTTTTTGGCTTGATGTAATTTTTAATATTGATGCTAAATGTTCTTCAGTCAATCTGGTTCGCTGCGAAGTTGGATTTATCTTCATTTGTAAAAAAAAGTTGTTCACAAATATACGTGCTACCAAACATGGATAATATGCGTATAACAATATATCGAATACCTGGGAAAAGACAGGTAAATACTCATAAAACTCTAGAATACCAATTTCCTTATATTTTTGGTTCAATAACATGTCGCATCGTAGTTCTATAAACTCCATTTGCAAATTTTCTTCAATATTGTCAATGTCAACAGACATCAGAGAGCAAAAAATATTGAAATAAGACTCACTATTTTGAAAACCTGAAAACCTCTGTTCGAAATCGTCTGCCAACATTTTCAGTTGTTTTTCATATTTTTCAAATTTTAACCTTGGATGTTTAAGCAAAAGAGTCTTACAACTTGAAAAATTGTATAAATTTTCTTTTTTCAATTGTATTGTCATACAACGAGGTTATGAGCATGTTTTTAACCTGAAGATTAAGATTGAGTTGACTGAAATGGCTAGTAATGTCAACTGAAAAAGCTAAATCTTGTATCCAATCAACTTTTTTCAGTTCAGTGCAGTCATAGTCTTTGATTTCTAAAAAGTGTACGATTTTCAAAAGCTTTAAAAGTCTTCTTAAAACTTTATGACTCGAAAGTCAACGAACTTCAGTATAATATGTCAAATCTTCGTTATCACATTCCACATCATTTAGCAATGACGTAAACTCCCGATGATTTAAGCCACGTTCTCGAATAAAATTAACGATTTTAGTAACTTTTTTAAATTTTGTGTTCAAAAGTAATCAAAATTGATCATGCTTTTGAACACAAAATTTGCTAGTGGATAATGCAATGGAAGTGTTGAAAAGATGTATTATGTTGGGTTTTAGCATAATCTTTTAGTCTGCCGACGACACTATGTGCCAAAGACACCAGCTTCTGCATTTGAAGATCATATTTTTTAATAGCAATCATAAGTACATCAAAAATATCATCTCCAGTTGTTGTACCAGTCATTGAAATTACTTTTAAAAGTTCACCGGTTATTGTCATATTGCTATCACATCCTCGAATAAAAATGGCTAACTGAGCCATATCTAATAAAACAGTACTCTCGTCGATTGCAATTGAAAACATTTCAAAATTCAAAACAACTGAGTGAAGTTGGCCGCTTAAATTAGAAGCAATATCGGTGATTCTATTCGCAACTGTATTTCGCGATAAACTTATGCCTTTAAATTTTTTTATCATATCTGGGCATAACTCTTCAGCTACTATTACTAAACATTCAATAATGAATACGCCTTCCATAAAGGGTTTTGATTTTTTTGCAATTGCATGCGATAACCGATAACAAGCTTTAACAGCGGCAACATTTTCTACGATTGGCTTAATGAAAATGTTTGGTTGTTTTCGAAGAACTATCTTTAATTCGAATAACTTTTTCTCCCTCATTTTTCCAACGATGTTTTTGTATTCTTCATTGTGAATGGTATCGTAATGTCTTTTTATATTGTATTCCTTGCACACAGCAATAGTCTGACGACATATTAAACGGAATATTTTAGTTTTTTCTTGAACAAAAAAATATTGAAGCTCCCGTTTTTCTTGAAACAAACGATGTTCACTTTCAACCGATCGTTTTGTACTCGTGCTTGGATTCATCTACAAATGCCAAGTCTTTAATATATTGTAATACTAAATAAAACTGTGTATTCTCTCCTATGAAGGAAAATGCTAATAAAACTAACCGGAATAGCGCACTGTTTTCATAAAAACAATGCAAACAATCGAGAAAACCAAACACACCTATATTCAAAAATAAAATTAGAACGAAATTAGACTACCTAGCGCTCGCTAATGTTAATTATATAATGAGATTTATTTAGTTAAATCGGAATAGTTTCTGCTATTTTTTTATGAAATTTTATAACGGGAAAATAAAAATCTATCAAAATATAGTTGTGTCGCAGAAATTTTCGTTAGAAGATTTTGCTGAATAGAAACCAAGAATAGTTGCGACTTGCGAAGAAACAAATCAAAAAGATGCGTTTAAGTGAAATTCACACCACAAATCCGTTTGAATTCAAAACATGTGACTGAAAATATTTATTATTTTAATTTTCTTTCGTTAAGATTTTCAGAATTAAGAAATTTTTGTTTTGAATAATACCTGTGTCCTTTTTAGGAAAATTAAATCTATTCAAATTTTAAATTTTAAATAGAACGACAAAAATGTGAGGCGTCCTAGATTTTTTTTCTCTTCAACTCAATTTCTTTTTTACGTTCGTATACATTTTGACAAAAAATATTTTTGTCAATTTTGCAAAACAATAAATTGCTAAAAATTTAAAAGAAAATTATTAGTGAGGTGAAATTTTAGATTTAAATATTATTTTGAAATTTGTTACATTTAAGAAAATGAATTCAATATTAAAAGATTTCCAAAAATTTAAGTTGTGTGCCAACATATTAGACATGATTCTCTTAACTGACAAAAACTATGGTAGTGAATGGAGACGTATGTTTGCCATGTAGCTTTACCATCATTCGATATGCTTAACTTGAAAACGAAATTTAGTACAAAAGTAAGCGAAAATATGATAAATGGAACTCGCATAATAATACAACGAACGTTCTTAAAATTGTATTTATTTTTTGAGCTGTCCGTATTTTGTTTGTATTTTTAATAAATTCATTTTTTTTAGAATTTTTTAATTAAAACAGGAAACGAGAAAAAGTGCTGCGGGCCACAACAATTCGTGCAGCGGGCCGCGACTTTGACATGCATGCTCTAAGGTATGCATTGAAAATATTTGAATTTTACTTCATCCAATATGTATACTAAAATCCAATACATACAATATCCTAATAATAATACATACATACGCAAGCAACACTGGCTAGTGCACACCGAAATGACATCAAAATAATACAAGGTGATTTCAATGCCAAAATTGGAACCGACAACACCGGAATGGAATCAGTCATGGGCAAGAATGCACTAGAATCAACACGTAACAATAATGGAGATAGGCTCATCGATTGTTGTGTCACAAATCAACTATTCATAGGAGGCAGCAAGTTCCCACACAAGAACATACATAAATACACTTGGACATCACCAAATGGAAGAACCAAGAATCAAATTGATCACGTACTGGTGAATAAGAAGTTTCTATCCTCACTACAAGACGTCAGAGCAAAGCGAGGAGCAGACATACACAGCGACCATCAACTGGTAATTGCAACATTCAAAATTAAACCAGCCGCTGTAAAACACAACAAGGCATGTCAGAGGAAATTTAACATCAACAGATTGAGCGACAAAAATACAAATAACATCTTCAAAGAATCGCTCCAGCTCAATCTAACAAACAACGAAACCACCAGTATTGATGAAAAATGGGAACAAGTTAAAGAAGCTTACGTCAAAACTGCTACAGATGTGCTTGGATACCAAGACAAATCACGGAAACCATGGATTAGCGATGATACCTGGAAGAAAATTGAAGAGCGTCGTCAGCTCAAGCTGCAATTGTGTCACCAGAACACAACCGAGATCCGCAACAAATATGAAAGTACAGCAAAACAAGTTAAAAAGATGGCAAGGAATGATCGCAGAAGATATACAGAAAGCATTCTCAAGACTGCAGAAACAGCAGCAGCTAATAGAAATATGCGCACACTACACAAATGCGTGAGAAAGGTCACCAACAAATATACAAACACTCCACCAATAAAGGATGAATCTGGTCAAACCCTCACAACACATGAACAGCAGCTAAATAGATGGAAAGAGTACTTCGAAGACAACTGCCACCAACATGAAAATAACTTGCAGTCTCCGGATGACAACTATAACGAAACTATCAGCACCCATCCACCAACGGAACGGGAAGTTAGAGATGCCATACAGAAACTCAAGAATAACAAATCTGCTGGTACAGATAATATATCAGCAGAATTACTCAAAGCAGATGTAAACACAACAGCAGAAGCTCTAACACCACTATTAGCTGATGTATGGAACGAAGGAAAAATACCAACCAAATGGAAAGAAGGTTTAACCATAACAATCCCAAAGAAAGGTGATCTTAGAGAATGCAAAAATTGGAGAGGTATATCTCTGCTCAACACAATAATTAAAATACTAGCGATGATCATTCTCGAAAGAATATCCCCATCAATTAACATGAAACTAAGAAACGAACAAGCCGGCTTTAGGCCAGGCAGAAGCTGTACCGATCATATCAACACAATCCGTATCATCATAGAGCAATCAAACGAATGGAATTCACCACTGTACCTCCTCTTCGTGGACTTCGAACGCGCCTTCGACTCAATTAACAGAAGCGCGATATGGAAGACACTTTGTGAAATGGGCGTCCCGAAGAAAATAGTTGATCTAATCAAAGAAATGTATCGGGATGCTGGCAACAGAATACAATACAAAGGACAGCAAAGTGATAAATACTACAACCACCGAGGAGTGAGACAAGGCTGTGTACTATCCCCGCTACTATTCCTGATAGTACTAGATAGTATCATGAGAAAGCTCGATGATGCAAGTCCAAATGGAATCCAATGGAACACAACAAGCCGGCTCAATGATCTAGACTACGCAGATGACATCTGTCTACTTACACACACACATACGGACATGCAGCAGAAAATACATAAGCTATCAGCCCTTGCACATGAAGTCGGTCTCAACATTAATATCAGGAAAACAAAGTCTATGAGATTGAACACCAAAACGATAACACCAATTACCATCAACAATACACAAGTGGATGAAGTCGACAAATTTGTGTACCTTGGTTGTACTGTAGCAAAAACAGGCGGGACTGAAGAAGATATCAGTCAGCGTATTAACAAAGCTAGAAATACGTTCAATATGCTTCACAAGATCTGGAATGCATCCGTCCTGTCAAGAAAGACAAAGCTACGAATGTTCAATGCATGTGTCAAGTCAGTACTGCTATATGGGTGTGAAACGTGGAAACACACAAAGAAGATCACAAATCAACTACAGGTGTTTGTGAACAAATGCCTGAGAAGACTGATCAAATGCTTCTGGCCGAAAACCATCAGTAACCAGGAACTTCTACGACAGACAGAGCAATTAGACATTGAGTCCGAGATAAAACAAAGGAAATGGAGATGGATAGGACATACACTGAGGAAACCAGCTAAAGATATAACAAGGATGTCCCTAGAGTGGAATCCACAAGGTAAAAGGAGAGTTGGAAGACCACCCATGACGTGGAAGAAAACGGTGCTAGCTGAAGCAAAACAAATCGGCAAGACATGGGGTGAACTGAAAGCGATTGCCCCGAACAGAGTCAGATGGTCCAGCCTAGTAGACGCCCTATGCTCCTAAATGGAGATAAAGGAAAAAAAAAAAAAAAAAAACGCATGGTTTATAATTTTTACACTCACAAGTCATAATATAAATGTCTATGGCTCTTCTTCTACCAATCGGTACGTGCATACAACCACATATAGTTTTATATGCATATATACACACATTTTCATGCGTGAGTTTGATTTTGTATATGTATAATATCATGTGGTTGCACACATACCTATACAAAAAGTCTTCTAAAGTTTGTACAATATGATATAGATAAAAAACAGGGTCAAACAGTCAGGGTTCTTGAAATAAGTTGGGTATAATTAGGTTGTGTTCTCCAGCATGTACCAACTTTTAAGTTTATTTAAATTACCAATGGCCAATAACAATTGAAATTTGGATGTTAAATACTGTACTATGAATTCTCAAGGAACCCTATACTAATGAAATAGTTTGTTTCCTCTGGCTCAGACACGAATATCTTATAAACAAAACACAATCGTTCTTCTAAAAGCGGTGATGCCACGCACCTTATAGTACGATAGAATTTTGTCAAAATACGCCCCCATGGCACAATGGTTCAAAACGCATAAAAACGTGCATAAGTGAAAAAAAATTATTTGTTTTTCTTATAACGGACCAAATAGTCAGTTATAAGAAAAATAAATAATTTTTTTGTTTTCTTTTTGTTTTGTTTTCTAAAATATTAAGGATGTCAAAAAACAGTTTTACCAAAAAAAAAGTTAAACACATCAGTATTATGAACAGAAATTTAAAAAAAAAATATGGACGGGCTGAAATCTCACAGCTCTGAGATATCAAAACTTCGGTCTAGGTTAAGGATTTGTATATAGTTTTCGGCAAAAAACTTTTATGAGGACATGGTTTTTAGTTTTGGGCAGCGATGTATATCAAACATAACTCTTTGTTAAAGTACAAGTATTTTTTATCTCTGTTTAAAAATTTATTACAAAACTAACACGAAACATCAATACGTTGCCGGAAAATTATAATCAAAATTCCAAAAATGTTGTTAAATTAAATAAAATCAAACTTTTTCAAAGTTCCAAAAATATTCAAAAAATTAGAATAAAATCAAATATTTAAATTCTTTCAAAATTCAAAATTTTTTCAAAATTCTAAAAATTATAATAAAATCAAAAATTTAAAATTTTTCAAAATTCTAAAAATATTCCAAAAATTCTTACAAAATCACAAATTAAAACTTTTGCCGATATTCTAAAAATATTGCAAAAATTATTACAAAATCAAAAATATAAAGTTTTTCAAAATTCCAAAAAAATTTCAAAAACTATAACAAATTCAAAAATTTCCATGTCCAATTTCATTTTAAATTACATCTACGTCATAAAAACAGCTACATTTTTTTTCCAAAAAATTGGCTAAAAAAATAAATGAAATCATTTTTTGACACACTTGACATTATTTTTTGACAAACTTATAATGCCATAATTCGCTATAATAATAATAAAATATCATGTTATAAAAACTATTAATTTTATTTTTTTGAAAAAAATTGGGTAAAAAATAAATAAAAACCTTTCTTATGACACACTTGACAACATTTTTTGACAAACTTATAATGCCATAATTCTCAATAATAATAATAAAACTTCATTTCAAACAATCAATTAATTTTATTTTTTTTCCCAAAAAATTAGGTACAAAAATAAATAAAAATCTTTCTTTTGACACACTTGACAACAATTTTTTGACAAACTTATAATGCGATAATCTAGTTTTTGATCTCACATACCAATCCCGACCATCAAGATTTCTCCAAATATAATGTTCCTGCTCGTAATCACTTAAAATGAACGTTTTTTAAGACAAAAATGTGAAAGTTTGCTATTTTTGACACACATAATGATTTTTTTGACACACTTCCACTTCCCACAGTTATCGAACACAGCGTCCTTTCGGACCTGTCCCTTGAGTATACCTATTTTAGAAAAAAACATTTTTGAAATCCCTCCAGCCGTTTTCCCTGCAGCGTAGGTAATGACGGACGGACGGACGGACGGCCGGCCGACAGACAGACATACATTTTTTTTTTGCTTTTTTAGAATCAGTAGGTCCTGAAACGTCGAGAAATGCCAAAAAAGTGGGGGTAAGAATTTCACTTTTGGCTCATGAATGTTATACTTAGGTCTTTCAGACCGAAGTAATTACATTTCAAACAAATAATTAATTCTATTTTTTTAGGTAAAAGAGTAAATAAAAATTCTTTTGACACACTTGACAACATTTTTTTGACAAACTTATAATGCCATAATTCTCAATAATAATAATAAAATTTCATTTCAAACAAACAATTAATTTTCTTTTTTTTCCAAAAAATTAGGTAAAAAATAAATAAAAATCTTTCTTTTGACACACTTGACAACATTTTTTGACAAACTTATAATACCATAATTCTTAATAATAATAATAAAAATTCATTTCGAAGAAATAATTAATTTTCTTTTTTTCCAAAAAATTGGGTAAAAAAATAAATAAAAATCTTTCTTTTAACACACTTGACAACATTTTTTTGACAAACTTATAATGCAATAAGGTAGTTTTTGGTCTCACATACCAATCCCGACCATCACGATTTCTCCAAATTTAATGTTCCTACTCGTAATCACTTAAAATTTTTTAAGCCAAAAATATTAAAGTTTGCTATTTTTGACACACATAATGATTTTTTTGACACACTTTCGGTACAGTTATCGAACACAGCGTCCTTTCGGACCTGTCCCTTGAGTATACCTATTTTTAGAAAAAAATTTTGAAATCCCTCCAGCGGTTTTCCCTGCAGCGTAGGTAATGACGGACGGACGGCCGGCCGACAGACAGACATACATTTTTTTTGCTTTTTAGAATCAGTAGGTCCTGAAACGTCGAGAAATGCCAAAAAAAGTGGAGGTAAGAATTTCACTTTTGGCTCATGAATGTAATACTTAGGTCTTTCAGACCGAAGTAATAATTGTTGTTTATTGCATATACTACTTCGGTCTGAAAGACCTAAGTACTACATTCATGAGCCAAAAGTAAAATTCTTACCCCCACTCTTTTGGCATTTCTCGACGTTTTAGGACCTCCTGATTCTAAAAAAGCAAAAAAAAAATGTATGTCTGTCTGCCGGTCGTCCGTCCGGCTGTCAGTACCCACGCTGCAGGGAAAGCCGCTGGAGGGATTTCAAAATTTTTTTCTAAAAATAGGTATACTCAAGAGACAGGTCCGAAAGGACGCTGTGTTCGAAAACTGTACCGGAAGTATGTCAAAAAAATCATTAAGTGTGTCAAAAACAGCGAATTTTCATTTTTTGGCTTAAAAAACGTTCATTTTAAGTGATTACGAGCAGGAACATTGAATTTGGAGAAATATTGATGGTAAGAATTGGTATGTGAGATCAAAAACTAGATTATTGCATTATAAGTATGTGTGTCAAAAGAAAGATTTTTATTTATTTTTTAACCCAATTTTTTGAAAAAGAATAAAATTAATTATTTCTTCGCAATGAATTTTTATTATTATTATTGAGAATTATGGCATTATAAGTTTGTCAAAAAAATGTTGTCAAGTGTGTCAAAAGAAAGATTTTTAATAATTTTTGACCCAATTTTTTGGAAATAAATAAAATTAATTATTGTCATATAATATTTATATGAAATGTTATTATTATTATTGGGAATTTTTCATTATAATTTTGTCAAAAAAATGTTGTCAAGTGTGTCAAAAGGAAAGATTGTTATTTATTTTTTTACCTAATTTTTTGGAAAAACATAAAAGTAAAACTAATAATTTGTATGACATGAAATTTTATTATTATTATAGAGAATTATGGCATTATAAGTTTGTCAAAAAAATAATGTCAAGTGTGTCAAAAAATGATTTCATTTATTTTTTAGCCAATTTTTTGGAAAAAAAAATGCTGTTTTTATGACGTAAATGTAATTGAAAATGAAATTGACATAGAAAATTTTGAGAGAGGGGGGGGGGGGCTGGGGTCTGTTAAAAAATATAAAATATTATCATATGTAAATTGAAATAAATTAAATACAAAATAATTTAAAATAAAATAAAAAAGACGGAAAAAATTCAAAACTCCCATACAACTTGTTCAGTAATTATCCATTACCAGTAATGCAAGAATGGCCGAGTACTGGCAAACATGACTGCCAGCACTCGGCCATTAAAAAAAATATAAAATAATATTTTCATATGTAAATTTAAATAAATTATTTACAAAATAATTAAAATAAAATAGAAATGAAAATAAATTAAAACATATACCAACCTTTTCAATATTATCATAATCTTTCAGCCGAAAAGCGATAACTAAACTATGTATGTGAAATTTTTGAAACTATATATTTCTAAAACAGATAATACTCTAGTGAAATAAAAAAAAAAATGACATAGATCGGCAAATTCATGGCAACAATACTGTTACCGTAATGGCACGATAACAATAGCCAAGCAATATTTACCATACATGGGTCAGTGCTTGGCCATTCAAAGGTAACAATATACTGGCGCTTTTCTGTAAACCATAGATCGGCCGATGAATGGTTCTATTACTTGCCCAATAACAATAGCAAAGTACTGTTAACCATTAATGGGCCAGTGCTTGGCCGTATGTCAGTGTCTGGCAAAACTTACATGGGAGGGAGATGGGATCAGTGTTTGTTGTTTTATAACTTTAATTTTAATTTTTGATCTACGAGGGTGACAACCTCGCGTACTTCAGTTCCTGATATTTTAGAGATGCTCGTAGATTAATTCTACTGAGTTAACGGTAGCATCCTTAAACTTAGTTATAGAATATTTTTTAATGATCACACACTGTTGCGTGCGCGTATAAATGAGTCTTATATAACTCTTTATCTGGTCTTTAATCATTTAGGAAGACAACGCGTCACATGATCAAGGAATATGCCACCAGCTGGATCATTGGTATCTAAATTTTAGTTTTGTTCCTGCAAATTTTTTGAAAAATTTACTTTTCACCTCTTTCTTTATTTTTATTTCCCTCATCGTTTCATGAAATATTGGTCTATGTCATATTTTATGTGTGATAGATTTTATTGTTTAGTTATCCTTTAAAAAAAATCATTAAACAACAACAAAAAGTTGCGTCCATCAAGACTTCAGGACACATGTTGCTGTGGGACCTGGGCCTAAAAAGGTTTCGAATGAGTGTGATACTAATGAGTGTGGACTCGAATCTGAGCACAAAAAATGATTAGAGACCCGAGCAGAAATTTGTCAGGGCTCAAGTAAGGCCCTGATTAGGTTTGCCCTAACCCGGATCAGGCATTGGTAGGGCTGCCTGATCGGGCCCTGATCACGAGTGTAACGCTTTTGTCCTATCAGGTCCTGATTGGGATTACCAGATTGGACCCTGATTAGGATAAACGGATCAGGCCCTGATTGGGGTATCCGGACTAGACCCTAATATAATTAATAATTAAAAAATAATTAAAATATAATTAAAATATACATGAATCGATTTTAACTATATATTTCTAAAATGGATAATGCTCTAGTGAATTTTAACCAATTGAAATTTCAGGTAGAGGTCAAATACGAAAAACCTGATCAGGGCCGGATATATTCAAATAAGGTTAACTTTAAAAGGGTATTCTAAATCAGGCCCGGAACAGGCCCACATCAGATTGCCCTAATAGGGATTGCCCTTGTAGGACTGACCAGGCCCTGATCCCACCCTGACTGTATTCAGGTTTTCCCTAACTAATTTCTGCTCGGAGAGTTTTTCTTGCGAACGAACTGAAGAACTTATTCAGACAAAAACAAAACATGCTTTCGAATTGAAAATATTAATTTCTGCTCGGGGAGTTTTCTTGCGAACGAACTGAAGAACTTATTCAGACAAAAACAAAACATGCTTTCGAATTGAAAATTAAAATTTTATGAGATGTTTTGGTTTAATTGCAATTTTTTTATTTCTGTTACTTTTAGTCCAAGAGCTAGTGAACCTTTTGGGTAACGATCGTCCTGTAAGGCTAGAATTTTTTTTAGTGATAGTTCATGAAATGTGAAGTACGGAAACCACAACCTGGCAGGCATCAGCCGTGCACATCATCATCCCCTATATGTTTGAAAATGTAAAAAAAAATTAAAAAAAAAACTTCCTCCTGTAAGCTTGAAATTTTTATATGATTTCGCTCACTTATTGTAGAGTACAAAATCAAATTGACAGGCGATTTGGAGGTGCCCAAGTATCTGCCAGGCGAATCAAAAGGTATTACAATCTGCCAGCCGGCCGTCACAAGCGACGAAATCTAGAAAACCGCTCAACGGATTTCCAAAATTTTTGTTTCTAAAAATAAGTTTACTCAATGGGAAGAGCTGAAAGGACGATGTGTTCGATGACTGTACCGGAAGTGTGTCAAAAAAATCGTCAACTGTGTCAAAACAAGGAAATTTGCATATTTTTGGCTTAAAAAACGTTCATTTTAAGTGATTCCGGATATAAACATTGAATTTGAAGAAATCTTGATGGTCTGGATTGGTATGTGATACCAAAAACTAGATTATTGCATTATAAGTATTGTCAAAAAAGTGTTGCAAAGTGTGTCAAAAGAAAGGATTTTTATTAATTTTTTTACCCAATTTTTCGGAAAAAAATAAAATAAATTATTTGTATGACCTGAAATTTTATTATTATTATTGAGAATTATGGCATTACAAGTTTGTCAAAAAAATGTTGTCAAGTGTGTCAAACGAAAAATTTTTCTTAATTTTTTTACCAAACTTTTTCGGAAAAAATAAAATAAATTATGTGTATGACCTGAAATTTTATTATTATTATTGAGAATTATAGCATTACAAGTTTGTCAAAAAATGTTGTCAAGTGTGTCAAAAGCAAGATTTTTCTTAATTTTTTTTAATCAATTTTTCGAAAAAAAATAAAATAAATTATATGTATGACCTGAAAATTTATTATTATTATTGAGAATTATGGCATTATAAGTTTGTCAAAAAAATGTTGTCAAGTATGTCAAAAGAAAGGATTTTTATTAATTTTTTTACCCAATTTTTCGGAAACAAATAAAATAAATTATTTGTATGACCTGAAATTTATTATTATCATGGAGAATTATGGCATTACAAGTTTGTCAGTAAAATGTTGTCAAGTGTGTCAAAAGAAAGATTTTTCTTAATTTTTTTTACCCAATTTTTCGGAAAAAAATAAAATAAATTATATGTATGACCTGAAATTTTATTATTATTATTGAGAATTATGGCATTATAAGTTTGTCAAAAAAATGTTGTCAAGTATGTCAAAAAAATTAATTGTTTGTATTACGAAAATGTGGCATGGAAAATTTTTGAACTTGAAGCTAGCGCCTCGATTCGCAAACGCCACATACGTCCAAAAACCTTAGCTTTACGTCCTAGCATCATAATGTAGTATTAATGGAGGGGCTGAAATTTCAAACTCTGAGATATCAAGAATTCGGTTTTGGTTAAAGATTTTCATATAGTTTTCGGCATAAAACTTTTATGAGGACATTGTTTTTATTTTTGGGCAACGATGTATATCAAACAAACCTCTTTGTTAAAGTGCATGTTTTTTTATCTGATTTAGAAATTTATTACAAAACTAACACGAAACATTAATACGTTGCCGGAAAATCATAACAGATCATAAATTAACATAATTCAGTGAAAAGATAATACAATCAGCAAACTACTCAAAAACCTCTCCATTTAGCGTTTCGAGAAAATATTACAAAATCACAAATTCATATTTCTTTCAAGATTCCAATAATATTGTAAAAATTAATTAAAATCAAACTTTTTTAAAAATTCTAAATATATTCTAAAAATTAAAATAAAATCAAATATTTAAACTTTTTCTAAATTCTAATAATATTCCAAAAATTCTTAAAAATTCGAAAGTTGAAACTTTTTCCAAAATTCTAAAAATATTGCAAAAATTATTACAAAATCAAATATACAAACTTTTTTCATAATTCAAAAAATATTCCAAAAACTTGTTATAGTTTCAACAATTCTCCATGTCATTCTCCAGTCAACAATTTTCCATGTCACATTTTCGTAATACAAACAGTTAATTTTTTTGACATACTTGACAACATTTTTTTGACAAACTTATAGTGCCATAATATGGTGGACTTATCTGTTGAGCTGCTATACTACGGCGTCCACTTATTCGTCTCAATATTTATGATGGGAAGAAAGTCTTTACAACTGGATAAACCATGTTAAACCCGTAGACTGAGGCCTATTGGGCAGACTTTCTTCCGTTAGAGGTTTTAAATTAAAACTAACACTTTAACTTTAAACTTTTGGATAAGTTTATTGATTGATTTTTCGTTACAATTTTCATTTAATTTATAGTGGAATTGATAGAGGGTTTCCCCGCTATAATCCCCTCTTAAGATTACATTTATTTACATTTATTTTCATAATTAAATCGATTAACCAATTATCAATCGATTTATTATGTGAAGTTAATATCGGTCAATATTATATTAAATAAATATAATTGCCTCGTTCAGCAGTAATTTCGACAAATTTTATTTAAATTTTATTCAAGTTTATTTTTGTGATGTCATCAACTTTAATATTATTTTAAGTTAATTGGGTTTCCTTATAACATGTATATCGTGGGAATTTATAGAAATTAGATCTAGGCTTTTAAGTTGTTGATGACTTATTTAATTGTTTAGAATAGTTTGGTTGGGAGAATAACATATGTAATGTATGTCAATTGGATTAGTCATACATATGTTACATCCCTACCCCTAAGTGAAAATTTATTGAAGATAAATTTTCATTGTTATTATGATTTTGACCTTTTTGATATTATTTATGCTTAATTATTGGAGAAATTGTTACATATTTTTATTGTTTGCAAGTAATATAATTTTATTCTGTTTTACTATTTAATTCTTATTGCTTAACTATTATTTTGGCAATTTTAACTAATCCTAACTTTTTTTTTAATCTGTTTTTATGTACAAATTTTTCTTTATTGCCCATTTTTATCTTAACATTATTTTCTACTATTTCTACGACCTCATATGGTCCATCGAATGGTGAGTCTAACTTTTTTCTTTCACCTATTTTTAACCAAACGTAATCACCTTTTTCTATGTCTATCGGATTCGCGTTTCTATCATAGATATTTTTTCGGTTTATCGGTTATGGTTAATTTTTCCTTAACATTTCTAATTTGTTTATTTTTAGCACATGATTCACATTTTTTTACATAATTCTTTATCATTCTACTCATATTTTTCCAGACGTACTTTTGTTTTAATTTGTTAATTGTTCTTTTGACACCTGCATGTCCTCCAGTGTGTGGTGTATCGTGGTAAACTTTTATTAATTCATCCATTTTATTTCTATCTGTAATTCTTTGAGGTGCTCATAAATTATTATCCTTAAATTTGTTTGCATATTTTCTTTATTATTTTTCTGCTGCAGCTTATTGAATTCATTTTTAAATTCATTCACATCTACATGTGTGAATATACTATCATTAATCTCTAGCGCTAGATTCTCTATTTTTTCCCTTTTCATAATTAATATCAGCTTCTCCAGTGTATTCCCTAAGGCGATACTTGGATTTTTACTATATATTACTAGGATTCCTCTTTTATTCTTTTTATTCAATTCAATTATTCGCAAACTATCATTATTTTCTTTGTAGTCAATACATTTTTTCTTTATTTTATCACGTGATTCTTTATCTTCGAATGACAAGGTTCTCATATTTCTTATTTCAGATATAGAGGTGCAGTTCCATGAATACAGCGTGCACTCCGTTTCCAACTCTGCGGTGTTTTCCTCTGTTTTGTAATTCTCTTTTCTTGTCATAGCCCTCGTTTTAACTGTATTTACCGTGGATGTCGGTATCATCGCTTTAAGCGTGTCTGAGTTTACTTCTATTCTAGATAATGCGTCAGCGTTTGCATTCATCTTTCCTTGTTTATAAATGATTTGGAAATCATAGTCAGATAAGTCTAATCTGATCCTTGTTAGTTTTGATGACGGATTTTTGTGCGTGAACAGACTCACTAATGGCCTGTGGTCTGTCACCACTGTGAATTTTCTCCCATAGACGTACGGTCTAAAAAAGTTTATGGCCCAGTGTATACTTAGCAGTTCCTTTTCAATTATTGGCTTGTTAATTTCGTATTTATTTAATGATCGGCTAGCGTAGGAAATCGGCAAATCATTTCCTATTTCTCCCTGTGATAACACAGCTCCCAATGCGTAATTCGATGCATCTGTTGTTATTATGAATGTCTCTTCAAAATTTGGGTATTTTAATATTGGTGGATTGATCAGCTTGTTTTTTAATGTTGTGAATGCCTCTTCACATTCTTTAGTCCATTCGAACGTTGTGTTCTTTTTGTTTAAATTGTTCAATGGTTTTGCGATTTCTGCGAATTTTGGTATAAATCTTCTATAGTAGTTACAAAATGCTGTAAATCGTTTAGCTTCATCAGCATTTTTCGGTATAGGATAATCTTTAACTATATCATATTTTTTCGGATCTGTTTTTATGCCTTGACTTGTTATTAAGTGTCCCAAATAAGTTACTTCGGTTTGTAGAAAATTGCATTTTCTTGGATTTAATTTTAAGTTGTATTTTCTCAATCTTTCTAAGGTTTTGATCAGGTTCATATTGTGGTGTTTCAAGCTACACCCGAATATAATTATATCATCGACGTATAGGAATGCTTCTGCTTCTAGACCAGCTAGTGCTATGGATAACATTCTTTGAAAGCTATTAGTTGATATTTTTAAGCCGAATGGTAATCTTTTAAATTGGTAATGACCTTTATTTGTTGAGAATGCTGTTAATGGTCGTGAATCCTTCTCAAGTTCTATTTGGTGGAAAGAACTCGCCAAATCCAGTGTTGTAAAATACTTTGCTCTTCCGAGACTGTCTAATATGTCGTCCAATCTCGTGAGTGGGAACTTATCATCTACTGTCTTCTTATTGAGTTGTCTGAAGTCAACTACAAGTCGATATTTGGTATTTTCTTCCCTTTCTTCTTTACGATTAATAGAGGTGCATTGAATGAACTTGTCGATCCTTCTACTATGTCTCCTTTAATTAGTTCTTCTACTTGATTATTTATTTCTTCAATTTGAGATTGAGGTAATCTATAATTCTTGATATAGACTGGTGTTTTATCCATTGTAGTGATGGTTTGTTTGTAGAAATTATTTGTTGTAAGATTATCTCCTTTTAAATGAAAAATATCGGAATATTGTTCACAAATTTCCAAAATTGATTGTTTTACTGTATCATCCAAGTTTTCGATTTTTAATTCTTCTAACAGTTTCGTGTATCTTCCTTTTTCAAGATTCTTCATTTTGCTGTCTCGTACATTCATAATTTCATAATCTCTGAGTGGTACTATCCTTGGTGAGATATTCTTGACTGTTATCTCATGATCAAGTGTGTTGAGAATTTTTATATGTGTAATGCCTTTTTCTGGTATTATTGAATTGGCTATGAATACACCATCTTGTATCTCTTCGTCTAGGATTACACTATCTTCAGCTACGTTTAAATTTATTGCTTTCATCATCTGTGTACGTGCTGGTATTCTAAAGTTGTTCTCTTCTCTCAGTTTGGTTCTTATTGGTAGTAAAATTTCTGTGCCGTTTATATAAATTGCTAAAGTATACGTTTCGTAGTCTATCTTACATAAGTTGTTTCTTAGGAAATCTCGTCCTAGTATTCCATCAGTTCCTAGTGGAAATTCTTCACTTACTATGTGAAATTTTTGCTTAATTTTCTCGCCATCAAAATCTAACGTTGCTATAATCGTACCTAAAGTGTGCGATTCATCTTTTGTTACACTAATTATTCTACGAGTATCGTCTGTTAACTCTATATTTTCTTTTAATACGTTCTCTTTAAGGAGTGAAATATCAGCTCCAGTATCTATTAAAAATGTGCTACTTATAAATCTAGTTACATTATTGTGAACATTATGAAATTTGAAGTGCTATTATTTATATTACGTATTCTTATTGGGTTATCTATTTCTGATTCCCTAAGTCCCTCGAATCTACGTCTTCGGGGACTAGCTCGTCGTTTCCCGAGCTAATCATATTTACTTTATTAAATCTATTGTTTCCATAATTTGGAATATTTTTAAAATTCTTGTTATAGCCATTGCTATTTTGGTAATTATTTCTATTATTGCTAAATCCTTTATTACCATTATTATTATAATCTCTATTATTCGTACTACTTGTATGACCATTATTATTATATCTATATTTTTTAAAATAATTTTTCTGAACATTATTTGAGTAAGACATTCCGCTAGTCTTAAAATTCTTTTTACGAAAACCGTAGCTTAATACCTGTGCTCTATCTTGCGTGTCAATCTCACGAGCAAGATCTATTGCGTCCTTCAAGTCTTTCGGTCGCGATGCGTATATTGTTGTCTTAATCGGTTCATTTAGTCCCGATTTGAATGTATTCAATCCGATCTGATCGTTTAATTCCGAAATCAACTCTCTTTTATCTTCACCTTTCTCCGCTATTTGAATCGTGTTTAGTTTTGCGATTAGAGTTTCAATTTTTTGTCCAAATTGATCGGCTGACAAGTTCGCTTGTCTGGCTCTCGCTAAATCAGCATGTATTTTGGATGGAGTTAAATTAGTTTTAAATGTTTCGCGAAAAACATTTCTAAATTCTATTAGGTTAGTTGGTCTCCTTCTAGAACCTAGACTAATCTTTGCTCTTTCGGCTAATTTAGCTTGCAATATGAAATTGATTAATTTGGTTTTTTCGTTATCATCCTTTAGCGTGTCATGGATGAAACCAATTAAATTTAAAAAATTTTCCAATTCCTCGTATTTACCCTTGAATTCTGGAACGAGTTTATAGGTGGAGTTGATATCAAACGATGCTATAGTTGAGTTTTTCTCTATTTCAGTTTTCTCTATCAGTTGATGCGACTGTTCATCAATCAGTTCTTTGACTGTTGTATACTGAGTTTTGAAATTTTTCTTCACTTTCTCAAATTCTTGGCTATTGAGTTCGAGTGCTAGTGTGACTGCTAGAGTCTTGAATTTCTTTCGGATCTCTTCGAGCTTAGTTGAGAGATTCAATGTATGCTCATACGTTTTAGAGTTAGATTCGTTCAGTAACTCTTCTATTTTACGCGTCTGTCTAATCAGGTTTTCAGCTTTCGTCAGTGAATCCATTTCGGTCAGAAAAATTTAAGATCATCATCTTTTGTATTCTATTAATTTTATTTCTTAAGAAAAATTTGGATTTAGCAAAAAAAATTTTTTATTCATTTACATAATATTTAGTTTTTAACCTACTTATTGTCATTAAGTTATTTACCCTAGAAAAAATTTTTGTTTAAATTGACATAAATTTTTATTTTCAACCTAAAATGATATTGAAATATCATATTCGTACTTTCACATTATATAATTTTCACAATTCTTGTTATTTTAATTACTTAATAACCATACATTTAGGCGTAAACATTCAATTTTAAGTTATATACATACGGTATTTTCTATTTATTTGGCGTAAATGTTATTTATTGAAAATTTTTGTTTATTTATCTATATACTAACAAAATTTTGCTTATACTCATATTTATGGAATTATTATTTTTATTTTTTGTACATACTTATTTTAATATTAATTACACTAACAATTTTGTGTAAACTTATATTTATGGGAAAAAATACATTTATTATTATCTTTTTTGATTATATGAATACGGAAATTACATAATATTTGTTTTTATGAAGATTTCTTGATTGTTTTTATTTTGGAATTGCAGCGTCCTTCTTATTGGATTTCTTCAGTTTGAGCAGGTTTGTTTATTGAGATGCTGAATTCTTCTTAAACGTTTACCACGTTTGCTGCGATGATCCGTTTGCTGATCATTGTTTTTACATACTCCTTTATCTTGTATGCTATGAATAATATTATTATTACGATGATTACAGCGGACGTGATCACTTCTATCTTGGTGAAATCTTTTCCCTGTGTTCCCTGTAGGTTGAGGTTTGTGGCTGAACCGGCTCCATTCGTAATTATTACTTCTTCTTCTTTTTCCGGTTTCTGTTGATTATTACCCATCTTGTGTGTGTTCTTATTTACTGCTTTTCTTTTTGTTTTGAATTTCTCTGTAGATCCAACTGCTGATCTTTCTTTGAATTTTCTATGATGTGTGGCCTTTCAGGTTCGTTGATGGTAGGTCGCCATATGGTGGACTTATCTGTTGAGCTGCTATACTACGGCGTCCACTTATTCGTCTCAATATTTATGATGGGAAGAAAGTCTTTACAACTGGATAAACCATGTTAAACCCGTAGACTGAGGCCTATTGGGCAGACTTTCTTCCGTTAGAGGTTTTAAATTAAAACTAACACTTTAACTTTAAACTTTTGGATAAGTTTATTGATTGATTTTTCGTTACAATTTTCATTTAATTTATAGTGGAATTGATAGAGGGTTTCCCCGCTATAATCCCCTCTTAAGATTACATTTATTTACATTTATTTTCATAATTAAATCGATTAACCAATTATCAATCGATTTATTATGTGAAGTTAATATCGGTCAATACTATATTAAATAAATATAATTGCCTCGTTCAGCAGTAATTTCGACAAATTTTATTTAAATTTTATTCAAGTTTATTTTTGTGATGTCATCAACTTTAATATTATTTTAAGTTAATTGGGTTTCCTTATAACATGTATATCGTGGGAATTTATAGAAATTAGATCTAGGTTTTTAAGTTGTTGATGACTTATTTAATTGTTTAGAATAGTTTGGTTGGGAGAATAACATATGTAATGTATGTCAATTGGATTAGTCATACATATGTTACAATAATTCTCAATAATAATAATAAAATTTCAGGTCATACAAATTGTTAATTTTATTGTTTCCCAAAAATTTGGGTAAAAAAATAAATAAAAAACTTTCTTTCGACACATACTTGACAACATTTTTTTGACATACTTATAATGCAATAATCTAGTTTTTGGTATCACATACCAATCCAGACCATCAAATTTTCTTCAAATTCAATGTTTATATCCGGAATCACTTAAAATGAACGTTTTTAAGCCAAAAATATGCAAATTTCCTTGTTTTGACACACTTGACGATTTTTTGACACACTTCCGGTACAGTCATCGAACACATCGTCCTTTCAGCTCTTCCCATTTAGTAAACTTATTTTTAGAAACAAAAATTTTGGAAATCCGTTGAGCGGTTTTCTAGATTTCATCGCTTGTGACCGCCGGCCGGCAGATTGTAACAGCTTTCGATTCGCCTGGCAGATACTTGTGCACCTCCAAATTGCCTGTCAATTTGTTTTTGTACTCTACAATAAGTGAGCTAAATCATTTAAAAATTTCAAGCTTACAGGAGGAAGTTTTTTTTACACTTTCAAACATATAGGGGATGATGATGTGCACGGCTGATGCCTACCAGGTTGTGGCTTCCGTACTTCACATTTCATGAACTATCACTAAAAAAATTCTAGCCTTACAGGACGACCGTTACCCAAAGGGCTCACTAGCTCTCAGTCTATTTTGGTTGGTGCAAAAAGTCAAACTGTCGATAAAGACAGAAGACAAATGGGCTTCTTTGTCCGAATTACGATTAAGTTGAATTATTTGCTTAAAACATCTTAAATCATTAGATTGGGGTTGTTCTATCCACAGAGATCTAAAACAAAGGGATCAACACTTTATAGCGAATTTTGCGGGGGGACCGAAGTTCTAAAAGATATATATGTGTTGTTGTGACACATATTATAATTCCTATTACACAGAAGTTTTTATTAAAAAAGCTTAAATTTTTTTATTCAATTTCAGCGAGCAATGAAGTTATTCAGAAAAAAAATTTTTTTCAGAAAATAAAATCTGGCGTTTTCACTTTTTCTTACGTTCCAAGAATTTTCATCATTAACAAATACACGAACAATAAATAAAACAAAAACGAAATCGTTTTCAATTTATGACAAACAAAGAAAATAATAAGAAAAAATTTTCCTGGAAATGGACAAAAAAATAAAAAAAGATTGATAAATTTTCTATTTATTTTTCTTCTCGTTCTCTGTTTTTCTTAAACTTTGTATAATAATGTATATCTTGAATATATATTGAGTTTTCATGAAAATTCGAAAATGAAAAGGGTTGTTTTGTTGCCTTGTTTTCATTTAAATTTTTCCAAAATCAACAAAAAAAAGACAAAAAAATAAGTATCGTGCTCGGAAAAGAGATATTTTTTTTTAATTTCTCATCGACGGGGCTTTATTCTTTTATTTATATTTATTTTATATTTGTTGTGTACTGCAAAGATGGGTGGTTTTGGTGGATATTTTTTTGGAGTGATATAGAATGGGCAAATAATTTTATTCTTGCCATTATAATGATTCACCCTCGTCTTATTGTTTTTTTATTTTCAGCCTTTTTCATTTTTCTTACAAAAAAAACTGAAAAACTTTTTTCTTATCAAATTTTTATCCGCCCACTTGGTATTTTTTTAAATAATTTTTTATATTATGTTGTTGAGTTCATCATTAAAAATCATCATCATAGAGCCAGCAATTTTTTTTGTATTTTAATTTTCCAGTTATTATTTTTTATGTTTATTTTCTCTTTTCAAATATAAACACATTAAAAATAAATAAGAAAATACAAAAGATCCTTTTCTGGCGACTTATATTCTATATTTTATATAGTTAAATTAGTTTAATGTAGAAGTGTGGGGTACAGTATGTTGTTTTTGGCACTTTTAAATTCAAAACTTGTAATATCATGCTATATGATTTTTGATTCACTTCTGGTTTTTGACAGAGATCACTTCAACTTTGTATACGTACAGAAGCGTTTTTTTGACGCGATTCAATGGTGCGATACACAGAATAAGGAATCTTTCGTTCCCGAGTTCGCGCGGTTTAAAGATAAAATCCTCTCAACCTACTGGCGAACTAGACAACTATTTGCCACCTTTGATAGATATAACGTAGTCACTTAAACAAGAACAGCTACAATGAAAAATTATGAAAACATTAATTTTGATAAAAATAAACAAAAACTACTCTAACAATGCAAAGAAAATTGGAAAAATTATGTGAATAAAAAATGGACAAATTTTTTTGTTGTTTGTTTGATTGACGAAAGAAAATTAATGATAAAAATTATGTTTTTTTGTTTACAATTTTGAAATATAAGAAAGACTTATTGCGTGTGCTTAAAATAAACAAAAAGGGAGAAGGTGGTTTTCTTCCAAAGAATTTAATACACTTTGAACCATAAAAAATTATTTTGGCATAGTTTAAAGTTAGAAGTGATCAGAACTACGGCGACTACGTTTTTGCCTAAGTTTTATAATGAAAAATTTGTTTTTTAAACGATTCCTTGTGTTTATCACCTGTTAACAGTAGAACATGATACAGGCGGATAGGACTAAAACTAAAGTGGATTTTGTATTGAGAAAAATATCCGCTGTATCTGAAAATAATCGAAGGACAACTTTGAGGCAGCAGTCTTTTGCTCCGGTCTTAAGCTCTCGGCCTGGGTCGTGGTTTGCCTCGTTGTGCCTTTGATATAGAAGGACTGCTTTTTTAGAAATTAAATGAGAACACGTTTAGACCATTAGAAATTAAATGAAAACACTATTAATAGGGGACAGCCATTTAAAATCCCCAAAAACATGATGGACGAAAGTCAGGAAGGAATCCCAGGAAATTGGCACATCTCACTCACACCATTTATAAAAAACAAACTAACACATTTTCAATTATCTATAACACTCGGCCAACAAAACCAGAACCCGATACATACATACTTAATTACGGTTAACTTTTATCTTAAACATTAATACTAATTTTGTAGAATTTACCTTTTTAACAACTTCCGTTCTACGATCCAGGCTGATAGATATCCTCAATAAAATGTACTCGGGCCAATTGGAATGAAACACTATCATGTATATTTTCAATAATATTTTTTCTCATTTATTCGCACAAATTATTTTTTCTTTTTAAGTTCACAATAACTAATTTTAGTTTTATTTTGGTTTAAAGTTAGGGTTTTTATTTTTTTAATTAACTGTTAATAATATTTGTTGTTCTTATCATATGCATAAGTATATACGCTTATTTAACTATATTATCTTTATATATATTTTTTTGTACGGTTTATTTGACCATAAACACTTTAAACTGCCGTGCTAAGCACAGAGGTGTTAAGTAACATCATAATTTTTTTGTTAAAAAAAAAAAAATGAGTTGTGAATTTAGTATTTTTGATTCAAACTCAATTTAAAAATGTTTTGGTCTTTTTGATTTTACTTATTATTTTTTTATGAACAAAACTGTTAAGTTAATTTCAAAGACAAAGTCAAACCAAATTCATTAATTGTTTCTTAAGTACAAATAACAAAAATCACCACTATTTTCACAAAACCAATTGATTAATAAATATAAAACCATAAAAACACAATAGAACTTCTTCACACAAACTTAAATGCACCCAAAAACAAAAACAAATAATAAACAAAATAACAAATAATAAAAAAAATGGAATTTAAGTGGAGCAAACGTCCACTTCAAAATTCCTAACCAGACTCCTCGATTGAAAATTTTCATCCGTCCGTTTAATTAATGAAGAAAATCATGTGATGGTTATCTAGCCAATCATAATCATCACATCAGGCTCGGTATCACATATCATTTAGAAAATGTACTTACATGTATTATCAAACGCAAGCAAAAAAAATGTTGTTTTACAGTAAATGTAATTATAATCCATTAATTTCGCAAAATTAAAGTCAATGAATTATAATACATGAACCAGTATGTCAAGGTTTTCTCAATTTCTCGTAATATGGTGATATTAAAGAAATTAAAGAAAACTTGGTAAAGCATTCTTGCCCTCGCTTTGATCTTACAGGAAGCAAATCAAATAAATGAAGTATATGGGATATTGAAGAAAATAATTTTGATTTAGAAATATAGAATAATTTAGGAATTTGTTCCAAATGAAGTTTAGGTTGATTAATTATTGGAAAGGTTCAAATTTCAATCTGTTGTGACGAAGAAAAAGAGAAGGATTTCTTTTTCGCCGCCACAAATCGTGGGGACGTCCCACACCCTGAAGATGTCTCTAAGCCGGGCTCTGGAGTTTATTTGAAAAAACACGCCACCTATGTGGCCTGTAACTAAGATTTTATGTCTTTGGCATGAAAGATGCCAAGTGTTCTTCCAGCTTCATCAACCACCTCGTATGCAACGTTGCCAACCGACCTAAGAATTTTTCGTTTGATAAATTTAGGAGACAACTTGGCTGAGAATCGTTTCGTAGCATCGCTTTGGGAGAAATTTCGAACAAAAACTGTCTGCATTGGTTCCAGTTTTCGGACGCGGGAGCGTAGATTATAACGAGCGGCGCTCTTATGGTATGCTGCTCTTAGATTGCTTAAAACTTTCTCTTGAAGCAAAGAAGAACGATCGGAAGAATATCGAATAAATGGATCAAATTGAAAAGCAGGAACAGAACGAAATAATTTATAGGTTGATCCATGGGATACTATATGTTTACCAAAAACTAAAAAGTGGGGGGAAAATTTTGTAGAATTGTGTATCACGTTACACAATGAAGTTCTAATTTTGGGGAGGTGAAGATCCCAGTCTTGATGCGAATCTTTTAAAAAGGAACGAATCGCTGCAAGAATGGACCGATTTGCTCGCTCTGATGCGTTGCATTGCGGCGAGTATATTGGGGTAAATGTATGATGAACGCCGTATTTTGTTAAAAATTCCTTAAACTTGTTAGATTTAAAAGAAGAGCCGTTATCCGAAACAAGATATTCGGGTACACCATACACACTAAAAACTCGATTTTCCAAAAATTTAATTGCAAGCTCAGCAGTTGAGTTGCGAAGAGGTTCAATTAAAACGTATCGTGAAAAATGATCGAGGACAATAAATATATATGAATTGCCCCCCTTTGAGCGTGGATATGGTCCAAGAAAATCTACGTACAGTTTTTGAAATGGGAGAAAAATATATGATGGATCACCCATGGGTGGTCGTAGAGTGATATTATTGGCTTTACTACTCTTGCAGGTATCGCAGTTTGCAACATATGTTCTGACATCTTCCTGCATCTTAGACCAATAATACTGCCTTCTTAAGAATTCTAAAGTTTTAGCAGCTCCAGCATGCGCTGAGAATGGTGAATTGTGAGCTCGTTGAATGAGAGTGGTTTGAAGAGCTTTAGGAATGACAAGCTTCCATTGAGGGATGTCTGTCAACTCAGCATCATTTGACAAAATGTTAATGTAAACTTTTCCATTGACAAGTTTCATATTTAACACTTTGTCAGTTACGGAGCTAACTAAGGTCGAATAGTCATCATCATGAAAAGCCTTATCATCCAGGTCCACGTGCAATGGGGGAACATCTGTATCGTCCAGAATTTTAACTTCAGCAACAATTTGCTCTCCATACATACGCGAAAGTGCATCTGGAACATGATTTAGAGTACCCTTACGATATTCAATTTTAAAATTAAACCCTTGGAGCTTTAAACTCCATCGCGCAAGTCTTCCAGTTAGATCTTTCTGACCCATGAGCCATTTGAGACTACTATGGTCAGTAATTATGGTGAATGGTAATCCTTCAATATATGCTCTAAATTTTTTTATGCTTAAAACTGCAGCTAAACATTCGAGCTCAGAAACACTGTAATTTCGTTGCGCGGCATTAAGCTTTTGACTCATATAGGCTATAGGTCTCTCAGTACTATCATCAGCTATCTGAAATAACACACTTCCTACACCAGTACTTCTGGCATCGCACTGTATGTAAAATCTTCGTTTAAAATCTGGATTTACAAGTACTGGTGCAGTAATCAAAAGGTTCTTCAATTGATCGAATGAATTTTGAGTCTTTTCAGACCAGGTAACTTTCTTGGACTTCTTCAAGAGCTCAGTGAGTGGTGCTGCTACGGTTGAATAGTTTGGAATGAATCTGCGGTACCAACCGGTTACACCAAGAAATCTTCGAATCTGCCTTACGGTCTTAGGAGTTGGAAAACTAGCAATTGCTTTAACCTTATCATTGTTGACACGCAAGCAACCGTTCCCTACTATGAAACCTAGATACTCTATTTCTCGCAGGCAAAAGTGACTCTTTTCAATGTTGATGGTAAGTCCAGCCGCTTTAAGTCGACTTGCAACTTCCGCCAGCAATGCTATATGCTCCTTAAAAGTTGCAGAAGTTATCAATAAATCGTCTAGGTAAACAAAGACACGGTCATGGAGTTGATGAGGGATTAATTTATGCATCAAACGGCATAGAGTTTGCGGAGCGTTGCATAACCCAAAAGGCATTACTGTAAACTGGTATAACGGACGTCCAGGTACCGTAAAAGCAGTTTTATCTCTCGATTTTGACTCCAAAGGGATTTGCCAAAATGCGTCTTTAAGATCTAAGCTGGATATATAGGTTGTTTCACCAAGTCTGCTAAGTAAACCATCAATAATTGGTAAAGGGTAAGCATCTTTGTGAGTGACTGAATTTAAACGTCGTGCATCTAAACAAAGACGGGTCTTTCCATTTTTCTTCCTTACTAGTGCCATTGGTGAGCTCCATGCGCTGACGCTTTCTTCAATCACGCCAAGTTCCAACATACGGTCGAGTTCAGCATACATTTCTGCCTGAACTGCCGGAGAAACTGCGTAATATCGTTGCTTGATAGGTGTTGCGTTATCAACATCGATAGTATGCTCAACTAAATGTGTACGCCCTAATCCCAATTGATTGAATGAAGGTAAAGATTTCATAACCTCTGATATCTTAAGTTGCTGATAGGGGTCTAAATCATGTTTCATGTCATTCGTGGACAGCTCATCTATCGTATGGCTTGATTTCTGTTTAGGAGGACAAGGCGTAACATCATTGCTTAACATTGGTTTTAATCCAAATGCATTCCAGAAGTCGATACCTAAGTAAACCGTTTGTGTCAAAGAAGGAACGATATAAAATTTGATAGTTCGAATTTTATTTAGATAATGAACTCTGGCGGAAATATAACCGAAAACTCTCTGTTTCTGACCACTGGCTGTGCAGATACTAGATGGGAAGGAATGAAATTCCACATGGGGATTTGTTAAAAATTTTTCGGATTCAGCTCCTAGAACACTTATTGAGGCTCCACTGTCCAAAAGTCCACGAAGTCTTTCACCACCTATCTTAATGTCTGCATAAGGACGTTGATCGTAAGGGTCAGATGTGACATCAAGAACTGTTTCACTAACAATTTTTTTAAGATGTCGTCTATGCTGAAAATATTTTAAGGATCGCAAAAATCTGGATTCATCAGATTTGATTTTTGATTGCTGATTATAGAGTAAGGGTTCAGAAATGTCGGAATCAAAGGGTAGATGTTCAGCATTTATGTTGGAAGAAACTTGGTTGAGTGTTGCAGTTGATTTTTGTAGATGATTCTCTTCAGTTCGGGATCCGTGTGGAATGCAGCATTGATCTGCTCTCTGGAAATTATTGGTTTTCGGAGGTAGGAGCTCCCGGTCACTCTCACCTCCCGTGGCAAGTTTCCCGGATAATTTGAAGGGCATGTTGGACATTGTGGTTTTAAAATTTTAGATCTACCGCAGTCATAACAAAATTCCTTCTGCAAGCTAATTGGATAATTTTTAAACATGTGCCCTGCATTTTCACAGTTCCAGCTGGCATCTGTATTCAAGCAGCTATTGTGGCAATCTTGTATTTTGCCAGTGTAGGTGTTAGTTGGTAGTGTACCTTGTATATAATTAGCACTATCCATCTCTTTAAGTGGTATTAGTTTGGATGTTGACATAAAGGTGTCAGGAGCTTCACATACCTTGCTAATGTTATTTCTTGGGTACATAGCTAACTCAGGGATGTAACCAAGTCGTTGCCACGTATCCTCGATGATGGTACACTTGCGCACTAATGCAGCTAACGAGGTGAATTCATCGCTTGCTAGTGCAATTTGTAAACCTTGCCTCATGTTTCGCATAACAATACCAAGGAAATCCATATCCACTAACGGTGTTCGAAGAGGAAGACTCAATTTTTGCATATCTTGGTAAAAATCGAGAAACGGCTCTCGAGTATTTTGCTTACGGCTTTCTAATGCATGGCGTATATCCATGTCCGTACGTCTGTCTTGGAAACGTTCGATTAATCCAAGTCGCAATTCATCCCAGGTACAGTGCCCCATACGCTCCAAATATACCCAATAAAATTCACTCGCGACATCCTGGAGTACTACGTGAATGTCAGTTACTAGTTGTTGCCATGGCATTTCATGTGATGCAGCGAGGCGCTCAAGTCGAAAGATAAATCTCTCAACTGGGATATCCGAAGAGGATCCATTGAAAGAAATATTCCATCGATGAAGACTATATTCACGCCGAATATCTGTTATGTGTTGGTAGGACGGAGGTGATAGATTGTTTAAGGCTTCAATATTTGTCGGTGGAGGAGTTACCATTGTCATCTTTTTAAAGTTAAAATTACGAGGAAGAAAATAACAAGTTTTACAACTACAATAACAGTTTGTGGTGATCTGTGAAAGTGATTTGATTTTGGCTAATTTGATTGTGTTCTAATGTTCTGTGTAAATTATTGTTACAAAATTTGTTAAAAATTATCTGATATTACAAAAACAAAACAAACGATATCAAATCTAAACACATAAACAATAACAAAAAATCTTTTCATGTAATATTAATATTAAAGAAAAATTTGCACAAACCTAAGATAAGTATTTATTTCCTTATATTCTTTTTTTCATGAAATAACTAACCTTGAACTAGTAAAAACATAAAGAATATAAACATAAAAAACATAAACATAAGATACTACAGCAAAAATAGTGAATGATTTTGATTTGTTTTTTTCAAGTGTTAAATTACTTAAAATGTTACAAAAATACTACACACAAAATTTTTTTTATTAAATTTATAATATTATTTTTTTAAATTATGTTGTGGAAACTTGAAACTTGATATCTGAAATATGAAACATACATATTTCTATTTCTTTATTTTATATTATTGGAATAACGATGTAATAATAAAATTGTTTTTTTTTCTTCAAATCTTTGACCAAAAAAAAAATACATAAAAACCTAAAATTCAAAAGATACTGAAAAAAATATATGTTAAATATAATAATTATATTCGTATCAAAACCCAATTTTAAAAATCCTAATATATGCACTTATATTAGAATTGTTTTTGTTTTTCTAGAACCTAATATTTTATTTAATTGATTCGTATTTAAATTTTTACAATAACAAACAAAATTAAATTAAAAAAAATAAACATAATAAAACAAACAACAACCGATAACTATTGTAATTTGATTTTATAATTTAATTGCATAAAACCATCAAGAAAAGAAATTTTCTTAGCTAAAATTAAATGACAAAATCTTCTTATGACAGAACAAATAATTGAATGGTAATTCTTGATTGAATTAATTTTTGTTATTAACAAATTAACCAAAATTATTAACAATAAAACATTAAATTTTCAAAATAAACAAATTTTATTTTATTCATTACATATAATAAAAATAAATTCAACGATATAGAATTAGGTGTGAGATAAGAAAGTCAATTCCTGGGTAAAGGATAGGACAAGGAAATGGATATTGTAGAAAGAGGTATTTAATAGATGAAAATTTAATAAACCTAGAAATTCTGCCTATTAAGAAATGGATTCACCCCGACTAACAACATCGATCAAAACACCGAAGGGGACTGATTGCTGCGGGGGTAAATTCACTCAAGCCAAACAAAAATTCTGATTAAAGACCAATGCTATAAAATTGTAATAGAAGAATATATACCGCAACTAACACTAATGTTCAAAACACCGAAGTAGACAATGTTAGTGCGAGCGAACATATTTTCAACAAGATAATAAGAGCAACCGACGAATGTTAACCGATCTGACAATACTGGTCAAACACTAACGTGGACAATGTAAGTCCGCGGTTAAAATTCCTTAACCACTCTTAAGTCTTAAGTAAATACCGAACTAGAAAAATGCTAGAGTATGAAACCTAACAAACATTGTGAAATCACGATACCGCGGATATCACAATGCGATGCCACCATCGATTGGACTAGCATTAGATGATTTTCTACTAAAGGATTGTGACCACTTAACACGAGGAAATCTACATTGACAAATGGAATTCTTAATGCGAGGTCACTGTGGGAAGCGTTGTTTAAGGACTAATGGCTTAGAAGTAAACGAAAAAGAAATAATTTTGGTGACAGAAAAAGAAAGCATGAATCTACATGCAAACGTAGAACTAAATTAAAACTTACAAAAGCCATGTTTAATGGCTTGAATTGAGCTAATTTTGGGCGCCATCTGATACAGGCGGATAGGACTAAAACTAAAGTGGATTTTTTATTGAGAAAAATATCCGCTGTATCTGAAAATAATCGAAGGACAACTTTGAGGCAGCAGTCTTTTGCTCCGGTCTTAAGCTCTCGGCCTGGGTCGTGGTTTGCCTCGTTGTGCCTTTGATATAGAAGGACTGCTTTTTTAGAAATTAAATGAGAACACGTTTAGACCATTAGAAATTAAATGAAAACACTATTAATAGGGGACAGTCATTTAAAATCCCCAAAAACATGATGGACGAAAGTCAGGAAGGAATCCCAGGAAATTGGCACATCTCACTCACACCATTTATAAAAAACAAACTAACACATTTTCAATTATCTATAACCCTCGGCCAACAAAACCAAAACCCGATACATACATACTTAATTACGGTTAACTTTTATCTTAAACATTAATACTAATTTTGTAGAATTTACCTTTTTAACAACTTCCGTTCTACGATCCAGGCTGATAGATATCCTCAATAAAATGTACTCGGGCCAATTGGAATGAAACACTATCATGTATATTTTCAATAATATTTTTTCTCATTTATTCGCACAAATTATTTTTTCTTTTTAAGTTCACAATAACTAATTTTAGTTTTATTTTGGTTTAAAGTTAGGGTTTTTATTTTTTTAATTAACTGTTAATAATATTTGTTGTTCTTATCATATGCATAAGTATATACGCTTATTTAACTATATTATCTTTATATATATTTTTTTGTACGGTTTATTTGACCATAAACACTTTAAACTGCCGTGCTAAGCACAGAGGTGTTAAGTAACATCATAATTTTTTTGTTAAAAAAAAAAAAAAATGAGTTGTGAATTTAGTATTTTTGATTCAAACTCAATTTAAAAATGTTTTGGTCTTTTTGATTTTACTTATTATTTTTTTATGAACAAAACTGTTAAGTTAATTTCAAAGACAAAGTCAAACCAAATTCATTAATTGTTTCTTAAGTACAAATAACAAAAATCACCACTATTTTCACAAAACCAATTGATTAATAAATATAAAACCATAAAAACACAATAGAACTTCTTCACACAAATTTAAATGCACCCAAAAACAAAAACAAATAATAAACAAAATAACAAATAATAAAAAAAATGGAATTTAAGTGGAGCAAACGTCCACTTCAAAATTCCTAACCAGACTCCTCGATTGAAAATTTTCATCCGTCCGTTTAATTAATGAAGAAAATCATGTGATGGTTATCTAGCCAATCATAATCATCACATCAGGCTTGGTATCACATATCATTTAGAAAATGTACTTACATGTATTATCAAACGCAAGCAAAAAAAATGCTGTTTTACAGTAAATGTAATTATAATCCATTAATTTCGCAAAATTAAAGTCAATGAATTATAATACATGAACCAGTATGTCAAGGTTTTCTCAATTTCTCGTAATATGGTGATATTAAAGAAATTAAAGAAAACTTGGTAAAGCATTCTTGCCCTCGCTTTGATCTTACAGGAAGCAAATCAAATAAATGAAGTATATGGGATATTGAAGAAAATAATTTTGATTTAGAAATATAGAATAATTTAGGAATTTGTTCCAAATGAAGTTTAGGTTGATTAATTATTGGAAAGGTTCAAATTTCAATCTGTTGTGACGAAGAAAAAGAGAAGGATTTCTTTTTCGCCGCCACAAACAGTACCTTTTTACAGTAGAACCTTAAAATAAAGGAAGTGCCACCTATTAAATTTATGAGGTTCTGTGCCATTCGCAGGGGTGTCCCTTTGAAGAAAATCGATTTATCAATAAAGCTGGGCTATTCAATTTCAAAAAAGGTTTTTATAAATATTCTCACATATCTGTTTTAAAATATGTAGAACGCTTCGAACAATTCTGTCCACCTTGAAAAGTCAGCTTTTCAATAAACTTACATTTATTTCTGCGGGTGTCAACACAACTAACTTTTAGATCACCCTCTTTCTATACAAGGTTGTACAACTGGTCCAGTAATGGTTCATTAATAATGACTAGTAACGCAGCAATGGCGGAGTATTGGCACCCATGACTTGGCCATTAACATAATTTTACTGAATGAAAACGTTGGACAATAAATGACTGCCATTCCTGGGCTTGAGAAAAAACAGCAATTACCCATACAAGGTTGTAGAGTTAGCCCAATAACGAACCAATAATGAACACCAGTATTGCAGCAATAGCCGAGTGCTGGCCGCCATGACTGCCATTCAAAAAAATTTAAATCATTATCATAGGCAAATTTAAATAAATTAAATACAAAATAATTAAATGATATAAAATTAAATATAAAAGTCTAATGAAAAAATTTAAAACTTAACCCAATCTAAAACCTAATCATTATCAAAGTCTGTGAGCCGAGAAATTTTTCAAATATGTATTTCTAAAATGGATTTTGCTCTAGTGAATTTTAACCAAATGACATAGACCGGTCAATTCATGGTTGCAGTACTGGACCAATAACAAAAGCCAATTAATGTTAACCATTCACGGGCCATTGCTTGACCATTCAAAGTAAACTGCACTGGCTATTCTCTAATATTTACCATTCATGGGCCAGTGCTTGGCCATTCATTTTTCATTCTATATACTGGCTTTTTTCTGTAAACCATAGATCGGCCGATGAATGGTTCTAGTACTGGCCCAATAACAATTGCCAAGTACTGTTAACCGTTAATGGGCCAGTAGTTGGCCGTAAGTCAGTGTCTAGCAAACCCTGCTTGGGTTGGTCTTTCCACTTTTTGTCCCGCTTGAGACAATTTCTGCTGATTTTCTGTTGACTTAACATGTTTTCACTGTTGAAATGTAACATTTACTATTATTTGAGATGTCCGACTTGCAATGAAATATTCTCCACAAAGTTTAAGCTTTGGTACAGAAATAAACATACAAATATATAATTTATAATGAACACAACAGAATTTGACTGAATATATCTAAATATTTTAATTTTTCATGTTAACTATTTCTTGAAATAAATTGACTTTGGTCTTAAATAATGAATTTTCAAAGAAAAATATTTTCAAAGCAGAAGTAATTGAAATTTGGTTGAACTATATTTAATTTTCACATCAACATAACGTGTGGTTGGCTCAACTACCTAAGCAGGGTTTGCCGGATTCTGAAATACGGTCAATTAATGGTTACTTGACTATTGCTATTGGGCCAGTACTAGAACCATTCATCGGTCGATCTATGGTTTTCAGAAGAGAGCCATTATGTAGTTACTTTTGAATATGACCAAAAATTGGCCCATGAATGGTAAACATTGCAATAATTTTAATAAAACTTTTTTTTACTTTTTCCATTCGTACGATAGAATTCGTCTGTTGGGGTACTATAGCTTTCTTTAAATCTATTACATTGGTTAGCCATTAATTGAAGTATTTGATGGATATTAGCGCACTATATATCCAGAACATTTAGCATTTTCCTATTTTATCCCCGTTAGTAAAAAGTTGATTTGTTTTAGATAAATAGAAAGATTAGGTCCTCTGCATCCTTATTATGAAAAAAAAAAATTGCAGCAATGAAAGGATCAAAAGTTATAAGGCATCAAACTTTCAATTTTACCTTGGGTCCCCCTTTGATTATTTTTTAGTTTTTTAAAATAAACAAAATAAAGAAAAAAAATAGTTGCGAACAGGAGGGTGTCAAAAGTTATAAAGGATCACACTTTCAATTTTACCTTGGTGAACAGGGTTATATAATTATTCGTTTTTATTTTGATTTTATTTGACTCGCTTCTGTGATCTTGCAAACCTTCGATAAAAAATAGCCACCGCCAAGGGGGGGAGGGGGGGGGGCGTTTAAGAAACGGCTGAGAAACAAGGTAAATAATTATTTAATCAAAAATCAATAAAACATTAATTAAATAAAGTGAAGACTTACAAATCTATATCTTATAAAAGTTGCTCATAAGTATATCAGTAACCGTCTTTAAAGGGTGAGCCTTTGCATTTTTAGCCGAGTTCACTGCCTCCTCTTGTGATCCTTGCCTCTTTCCAGTTAGATGCATCCTTAACCTCTAACCTGAGATAAATTTCTAAAAGGTGAATGATGAATTTAGTTTCATCCGCCAGAGTTTTATTCGTAAAACTAAATAATGGTTATTGATCTAAACTGGGAGCAACAAAGCATGATTACAAAGCAATTTACAAAGCCACATTACAATTACAAATTACAAAGCAACAAAAATTGATCTCTTTGTATCTTTAAATGCGTATGATGAATCATTGAAGATTTCAATCTCCTCACACTTTCTTTTACGCCGTTTTCTCTACGTTTGCCTACATAGCTTGGTGACGGTTTGTCTCACCTCTTCTTCGGGAACAACTTATCCAACCACAAATATCTGAATGTCGCACATTACCACCTATCACCCTTACAATAGTTTGAAATTCAATCTTGATTTGGATCTCACAAAAAGCATATAGAGCATAAAAAAGGTTTCGCATAACAATTCAAGATTTTAAGAACACAAAAAACATTGAATAAATAAATAAATAAATAAATAAATAATATTTGATGAAATCTTATCAAATTTTATTTTGTAAATTTCAAATACAACATTATGGATAACTAAAGATACGAAACGATTTTAATATATGTCTCTTGTCTCTTATTTCTAAATTTATTCAGTTTTCTTTTTAAAATGAAATTTTTTTCCGAATTTCTTTGTAATTGAAAGTGACTTATTATTATTTTTTTCAACCCTTTATTTCCAACACGAAATAAAGGACAATAATAAAAAAACGACAATCAGTGGAATTGGCGCGACAAGAAAACAAAGTGGAATCGACAATAAAACGTTCTAACATTTTTCTTTGAAACAAACAAAAAAGGAAAAAGTTATAAAACCTTTATTTTCACAATTTCTGTTCATTTTCTTAATTTTTTGTTGTAGTGGTGCTACCACCATCAACACTCCATCCCACTTCTTTCTTTTACCGTTGTTTTTTAATTTTCTATTTCGAAAAAAAAAATAGAAAAAATTGTAGGAAATATTTTTTTCTTAATTTAAAGATGAAAAGAAAAAATAAAGAAAGGAAAACTATGAACAAGATAACATAGAAAAAATTAAGTACAATTTTTCTTATTTTTTTTTATTATATAAATTTTCTCCCCCGATTTTTTTTTGTTGTATCTCGTCTTTTCATTATCATTAAGAAAAGCTAAAAAATGGAAATTTTTTTCGAGTAATGTCAAAATGCAAATGTTTATAAACGATGAACGAAGTTGATATTGAGGATAATGATGGTATGGTGAATAGGATGGGGTGGATCGAGTACTCTTTATAGAATAATATCGTTGCATTTAAAGATTTGTTTGATTTTACAGTAATAAAGGGTTAGAAATAAAATTTGTTACATAGCAATGAAAGGCGTCGAAGACAACCCCGTCAATAAATCTAAAGAACAATATTTTGTTAATATTGTTGACCTATTCGATTTCTCACACTACCTATAAATCAACAAAATAATAAATCTGTTAAAATTTTCATGTGCCTTATTTTACCTTAAAAATAAAATTTGCTCTCCGAGGGTTCCGTGGACGAAAAAGAACAAAATATCAAAAATAATTGCCAAATAGTTTTACAAAAAATGTTACATCGGTTAAAATCTTATCCATAAATATAATTATGGGAGACCTTGGTACAGTTTTAGTTCAGAGTTTTTAAAACTTCCTATCTCTCTGAATTTTCTCAAATTTTTATGACAAATCACGTCGAGATCCAAGGGGAGGCAAAACTTTAAGTTGTTCTTTTTGGAAATAATTCCAAAAGTGTGCACCGCAAAGTTTAAAAAAATTCCGTATTGCTCAAAATAAGTGCTCTTTCATATGACACCCGTTTGTCAAAACGGGTCAACGTCAAAGCTTTTTTCACTCTTTCCCAATGCCATTTCCTAAAAGCACAGAAACATAATTTTTTCAGACTACGTTATATTTTGCATTAAAAATTTATGAAATATCCTATCTCTGTGAACTTTTTTCAATTTTCAAATCAACGACGATACGTATGGGGGCCAACTTTCAGTTTCCCATTTTTGACAATAATTCTAAAACTGTGCACTGCAAAATTCTAAAAAAACAATTACAATGTTTCCTTAATTTAGTAGTCTTTTATGTGACACCCCACTTGTTAGGATCAAAACTGAGTTTTTTCACCCTTCACCAATCCCATCCCCTCAAAATACCGAAAAATAATAGTTTTCGCTATAGTTTTCGTTCAGAGCTTATCGAACTTCCTGTCTCTGCGAATTTTTTTAATTTTCTGTTAATTTAAAATAAAATCTGTTAATTTAAATTTCGAAACCCAAAGGAATCTCAACTTTTTTTTGCACTTTTTTGACAATAATCCAAAAACTGTGCACTGAAAAAGTTTAAAAAAATTACAATGTTTCTTAAATTAATTGCTCTTGCATATCATATGGATATTCCACATGACTAGGTTTTAAATGGTGTTTTTCTCCTTCTCATTTCCACCCCCCTAATAAATACGATTATGAGTATTTTACACTTCGCTATATAATGGGATTATAGGGACACTGAATTGAAGTTCTTTCATATGTTACCCTACATGACTCGGTAAAAAAAAACATTTTGTTAAAGATCTTACCTCTCAGCCCCGTAAAACAAAACGAAAACAACTTAATTTTTCATGAATCCGTAATCTTGATGGGACAGGTTAGTTTTATACGCATCTCAAATTTCAAGTCCATTGGCTTTATAGTTTACGAGATAATCGAAATAATGACCAAACCACATCGTACACTTCACATATACACATCACCAATAGTGTTCCGTATAAAAACCGGAACTCTAATTAAACGAATTTAGATTATATCTAAATAGAGAAGTTCCAGGTAAATTAAATAAATGTGGGAAATGATGGACTATGAAAGACTAAAGAAATCTTCTTTTTTATATCACAACAAACAAAGGTCATGTAAGCCATCTATAAGCCATATGCTTCTAACTAACATTTTTTTTTCTAATTTCAGTGTCCTAGTAATAAAAAGATTTTCGAAATAATATTTCCTAACCCTTTACTGTTTTATTATCTTATATTTGAATCATTATAGAAGGGACAAATTTAAAATTTGTTGTAATTTATCGTAAGGAAATCAGTAAGAAATAACAAAACAAAAACAACAAAACGTATAACTTCGTCCTTTTTCTATTATTTAGATTTTATTTCTAATTTGCATACTCAACAAACCGGTTTTCTTTTAATAATTGTATGTAAATATTCCATATATGACCCATTGTGAAGGGTCAGGAATTTTGTTTCCTTTTGTATTAAGGTCGAAAAGGATAGTTTATTTTGTTTGAATTTATAAAAAAGGATTTATAACTCTTGCATTGATCAATATGGATATGTAATTTATAAAAACGGTCAAAAGTGTTTATAAAAAGGACACTGATCGAACGTGAGAAAATTTGTTTTATGGAATAAGATGTAAGCAGATGCTTTTGGTTTCATGTTATCGATTTTCTTGCCGTACGAATTCCAAAGCTTTAACGAGAATTTACGAGTAATCAAAATAATCAAAACTATAAAAAACAAAACCAAAATTTAGTTTTTCAACCCCAGAAATATTTTTATAATACAAGAATTTCAACAATAAAATCATCAAAAAAGGATAAGTTTTTTTTCATAAATGTAAAAGGGTTATTTGCACGTCCAAATTAAAAACGAGAAAAATTAAAGGTGGTTAACTGGTCAAACCGGTTAGGTCACTAATTTTATGCATATGCCTATTCAATAGTTACAGGACCCTATTCTATACAACTTTTTGTTAAATTATATATTCTAAAAATATAACCCTTTCCATGTTGGGTTATTAAAACTGGTCAATTGATATGTTATTATGTAAAGTAGGTAACCATCACGTCCTGTTTATATAAAATAGTTAATAGTTGCTAAAGTAATAAAGAGGGACATATACGAGTATAAAATCAAAATAAAAAAAATTTAAAATAATTTTTTAGTTCTGATCTTCAACAGAAGAAAACGGATCTCTTTATTTATTTATTTCTTAAGGATTTTATTATTCTTAATATATTTTTATTTTTTCATCAAAGTTTTTAGGATAAATTTTATTTCGTAATGAAAAAAAAAATGAAAGTGAAAATTAATTTCCTTAATTATAGAGTTGTCAATGTCCTTTTCCTTGGTGATAAAACAATTGTTATAAGAAAATTGTGCAAGAAAAAAGTTTAAAATAGAAATTGTAGAAAAGTGAAAAAATAATTGAATTGAGAAAAAATTAGTTTCGAAAGGTTTTAGGAAATAATCAAAATTCTTGTAATCGATGTGATAGATCAATGTGATATTAGTGAGTTGTATATTTTTAGGGATTGCAAGAAGTTAGTTAAAAAATAGTGGGTGGGGAGAAATTAAATTTGGAAAAACTCGAAAGAGTTGGAAATTGTTCTCGGTACGGTTGACATTAGTATTTCTCCGCCGAAAAAGGACTGTGAAGGTTATCACTTCAGCTGTCAAGGAGTTTTACTTGTCAACTAATCTTTGCAAAATTATTTGTGTTGACAAATAATTTAGGCGACCAACACCCACCCTCCTAACTTTCAACTATCTTAAATCACTCATCATTAATTTTCATTTTTTGTCTTTTTAAGAAAGCTGCCATTTTTAAAAATAAATTTAAATTTCCATCATTTTAATTTTTTCAACCCTTCACTTTATTTCTGTTTTTTATTTTCTTGTATTCTTAAAATATCCTCCTCCCTCTTCGACCTTTAGAAAATTGTAATAGGAAAAAAATAAATAATTCCACCCTCTTGATTTATAATTTTTTTCGGTCTTTTATTTTTTTCTTTATTTTCTCCAACCACCATTTAAAAAATGATCGAACAAAATAAGTGCTCTATTAATACCGTAAGGAAAGAAAATTCAAACAATTTGTTAGAAGAATATGAAAACTGGAGTCTCGAAACTGAGGTGGTTTGATGATTTGATAGCAATGGTATTACTAAGTTTATTCTAGTTATACATTATTCACAATTTTGGTTGCAACTCAACAGTAAATTTAGTTACATTCAATTCCCATAACTAACTTACTCAAAGCTCATTGTACTACTCGGCAATCGGCATATTGGAGAATGGATGAAATTAGAGAGCTATAAAATTCTATGAAAAATAACAATTTTTAACCTTTGTAATTTTGGAAGTAATACAATTTTTTTTTTCTTCATATTTTGAGTTTTTATTTCTACTTAATTAAGTTTGATATGCTGACATTTCCAATGATATTCATAAAAAGTACTGCATGATAACATTGTAGCTGCGACAAAATTTGTTTTTGTATAAATTAGTAGGATATTTTTATCATACTAAATATGAAATCTTCATTGCTTAAACTATTTGAATATCTCAATAGTTTCTCAATCTCAATTGTAACTTAAAAGGAGTCTGCGAAAAATAGAAGAAATAAGAATATTAAGAAAATCATTATTAATTTTTGAAAAAGTGTGAACATTTAAATAATTCTGACTTTAGTTTTTAGATCTCAGTAAATATGTTGCAACCTGTATTAAACTTATAGCAATACAACCAATTGATTAGTCGAGTTAAAGACTTAAATTCAACCAATTATTTTTTGAGTTGTCCGGTTTTTTTCATTTTGTTACTTATAAACTCTGTTCAAAAGCATGTTAAACACACTGTAGCTTAACTTGACGATATCCTAAAGGTCTTATAAATCATAATTGTTTTATAAATTTGGCCACCAGAGGTGCTAAGATTATATCAGATGCCAAGTTTAAAACGAAATTCCTTCTTAATAAATAATTTTGAGCTCCACTGAATTTCGTTCAGTTTATGATGTGCACTAAGATTCACTTAGCACTTTATGATTCACTATGCATTGTGCACTTTATGATTCACTAAGAGTGAAATTATAGTATGAATGAAGGGTATTGTTGTTTAGTTCACGCATCCTAAGTTCTGAGTTCAGAGTCATTATGAATTGTTTTCAATCAATGCGAATTCTGACATATGATCAATTCTAACGTATATCTGACATACGGTCAATTGATATCATATAACTGTATGCTCCCAAAAACATAAAAATCAAAGTGAAAAAACCACCTGTTGTATGGTGGACTCCCAACCAAACTCCTCGCAATTTTTTTCAAACTTTGAAGCTAATTCAGCTATTATAGTAACATATAGAAGCCATAGATAATAAAGTCAACCCCCTAAACAATATATAATTATAGTAGTAGACAAGAAAATATTTCAGTGCAAACACGATTGGTTAGATTCACAATGTTACAATGCAAGCTGCAGAATGTTTAACTATTTGAGACTGTACCGCTAAAATACTATCGACCTATTTAAACTAAAATATATTGAAAGTGTTCTTACAATTTCAACATACTTTAAGTATAAAAACCCGAGCAGAAGCTAGTTAGGGAATGCCTGAATACAGTCAGGGCGTGATCAGTTCCTGGTGAGTCTAGAAATGGCAAACCCTATTAGAGTTATCTGAGGTGGTCCTGTTCCGGGCCTGATTTACAATACCCTTTTATGGTTTACCTTATTTGAATATATCAGACTCTGATTAGGTTTTTTGTATTTGACCCCTTGATGAAATTTTATTTGGTTAAAATTCACTAGAGTGTTATCCATTTTAGAAATATATAGTTAAAATCGTTTCTTGTATGTTTTAGTTATCGCTTCTTGGCTGAAATACTATAATAATAGTCTTTAAGGTGGTATATGTTTAATTTTTTTCCAATGCAATTTTTGCATTCTGCGATACAAACAAATGAACATGAACCAAAATCACAATAACAACGGTAATTTTCAGCATCATAAGACAAAAAATATTGAACCCTCAGTCCGTATTTTGCAATACCTCAAAAGGGAAAAATTGTAGGTTATAAACAAATTAGTGCTTTTTAAGTATTTACCATCAAGCATATGGATGTGCCACGTATTTTAAGTCAGAAATCATGAATTGCATCCATGTACTCATGTACTTACACAGACGGAACGATATACATCTTAATGTTGTTGATCGGAAACGAAGATTGTAAACGTATACAAGCCTCCAAATACAGTATGACCAGCTACTACTCTACCATTATTTCACCACCCAACAATATATGCTAGTGACTTCAATAGCCATAACACTCAGTGGTCCTACTCAAATAACAATCCTAATAGCATACAACTGACTGACTGTGCGGATGGTAACAACATGTTCCTGCTTTATGATGCGTGATGCGAAAGACATAAAAATCTGTAGATGGCGAAGTGATTACAATCCCGACCTTCGTTTTTCCACAAAAAACCAACAACGAAACCCTATTTCAATATCTAGGGCTGTCTTACAAGGTTTGCCACGCTCTCAACATCGTCCAGTAATTCTTGAGGTAGGTATCCAAATCCCACTCGCTAACTCTACTCCTTAAGCTAGATGAAATTTTAACAAAGCTGGCTGGGCTACATATAGGTCAGAGTTGGATGCCATGATTCGCTGGATCCAACCCATGCCTAAAAATTACGATAGGTTCGTTGGAGCCATCATCTCAACTGCTAAGAAATGCATCCCAAGACGTTTCCGTGAAGAATACATGCTTGGCTGGAGTAGAGAGAGCGATATATGTATTATATGAGGAGTACCTTAGTAGTGGTGAGGCAGACGTAGCTGATGACTTAATATACTCATTGGACGGCGCAAGGAAACAAAAGCGAACTAGCGCTATTGAAAACATTGATTTTTTCCATTCAAGCAGGGAAGCTTGGAGTCTCCTTCGGAAGCTGGGTGGCTCAAACTCAATTACTCGTGCTAGCAATGAAATAAATCCAGAGTACATTACAAATCATATCGTTAACATGTCTCGTTCTTCTATTAATCGCCTTCATAAGAGAACCATTAGACGTAAATTAAGAGAAATGAAGCGCAATTGCTCGTCTCCATCGAAGTGTGCGAACTCTTTTAGTAGCGAAGAACTAGATTCAGTTCTGTCCCAAACAAAAAAGGGCAAAGCAGCTGGCTACGATGGTATTGTGGTATTTAATGGCTAACTAAATTTTTCACGAATATCCTAGAAACCGGCAACCTTTCAAAACAGTTTAAGACTTCAAAGTGATAGAGATACTTAAGACAGGTAAACCATCCCATGAACCAGGAAGCTATCGCCTAATTGCCTTTTTGAGCACTTGTTATACACCGCTAGAACGACTCATATACAACCGTATCGCACCCATCTTGAATGACCAGATCCCAGTCGAACAAGCTGGCTTCCGTCCCAATCGCATTTGCACTGATCAACTGCTCGCTTTAACATCCTATATCGAAGATGGGTATCAAAAACAATTAAAAACAGGCGCTGTATTCTTCGATTTCACTACAGCATATGACATGGTCTGGCGAATTGGGATTATCTATAAGCTCTTCAATGCAATACCTTGTAGCACCATCTCACGTTTAATTAACAACATGCTGTGTAGTCGTGTATTTAAAGTTCATCTAAATAATTCCTGTAGTAGGTCAAAAATGCTTAACAATAGTTTGCCACAGAGTTCCTTCCTGGCGCCATTACTTTTGTTATTTGTACATCCATGCCATTCCTGACAGAACATCAAAGAAATTTGGTCACGCTGATGATTGGTCACTGGCCACTCAAAACGAAGATATGGATCTTAGAAGAATTGTAACGAAATTGAACTTTTAGAAATTTAGAAACTATTATAATTTTAATTTTATTTTGCCGGGTAGCTCAAAACTATTATGAAACTGAAAACACTGACTTTAACGCGACAAACAAACAAAATATCACTTGAAAATCTCTTATTTTTTTTGATTATTAATCACAGAAAAATTTATTGCTAACAAATAATAATTTGCCCAAAAATCAAAGATTATACAATTTGAAAATAGCTTACATATAATTTATCATCTTCAATGTTGTCTTCTGTTTTATGCATCTTCGTTTTCAATTGGCTGATGACTCCCTTCATTATTTGCTGATTGTATAAAATATTTAGCACACTCATTACACGAAAACAGTGCTACATACATTGTGCTTCCTTTGATACACGAACAATTTTCATTTAAAATCACATTCACTTCTGCATGTACCACGTATAAATTTATTGTTGTTTTAATGTATTCATTTCCCCATGGAAATTCATCATCACTGCAGCCAATTAGAAATTCATCATAACCAATTCCCCCAATTTAATTACCGTTGGTCACGATTACGACACCAACTTACTACGTTTTGCTGCTAGAAATGCAGTTGCCATAAAATATTTAGACCAATGAATATAATCATCACGCTTTTTAATTTGGTCTTGTTTATCTTTTTCCACAACTTTAAATTTATAATAAATTTAAACAACTGATAATTTTTCTAATAACCAATTAATCAACCTCAGAATTGAGAAAAACGACATCAATGCAGGACTTTTTGAAACTAAACTCATCACATAAACAAATAAATATCAACACTTCGATATTCTAATTGAAATTGAATAATTTAATTTCTTTATAATAAAAATTTTACACATTTCATATACAAACAAACATTAAATTAAAATTAAAAATTTTCTTTTTATAATATCATCACTTATCAAAATTATTTAATTTTATACAACAACATTACAACATATAATTAATTTTTTAATCATTTGATTTTTTTCTAAAATTATACTGAACATTATAAGATGTTCTAGTGAACTTTTATATCAAATTTTCTGTTTCAATTTTCCTTTTCAACAATCAAAACAATTATCCAACGTATAAAAAAAACATTAAATCAAACATGTTTTTTGTTGAAATTGAGTGACGCAACTAAATCTCAACAGTAGCATACAAAAATGTTGTGACCTTTAAGAAAATTAATGAAATTATAATTGAAAATGAAAATTATTATTTTTAGAACAAAATTGAAATAGTCCTGACTTTACAGAATGAATCTAAGTAAAACGGAGAGTTTTTGTTTCCACTTAAACAACAAACTGGCAAAACACGAACTTTCAGTGTTATTAAACTGCATTGTCATTAAATACAGTCAACAGCCAAAGTACCTGGGCATTGCTTTCGATAGAATACTTTCTATTAAACTCCACCTAGAGAATACATCAAAAAACTTAAAAAGAGAATCAAAATATTGCACAAACTGGCAGGCTCGACATGGGGCGCTACTCCAACTACCCTCCGCACAACTGTTGTAAGTATGCTTTACTGAGTGGCTAAGTACGGCGCATCAGTCTGGTTGAATAGCGCACATACTCAAAAATTTGACTGCCAGCTGCATGTCACGATGCATACACTCAAAAAAAATGTACTTTCACCTCAAACGTATTTTAAACAGCCAGACTTTATTTCATTACAAAAGCAAACAAACTTATTACAATACAAACAACTATGGTTGCAAATACACTTAATTAAATTTTTTCTTTATTACAAATAATAAATGTGTACCAATTATATGCGTTACTAAATAAACGAGTTTATTTGCATCAAAGAATTTACGTTTGCATCAAAAAATTTACGTTCGCAACAAAATCAGATTTTTGATGAATTTTTTTTGAGTGTACTATAAGTGGTACTATCAAGTCCACTTCTTTACCTTGGCTCTCTGTGTTAAGCAATATCAGTCCACCTGCACTCAGATGCTCGCATGCGCTTGTGCGTGAACATAAAAAGGTAAATAACAACATCACGTTACTCTTGCACGAATATTACGGTGACCACACTCGTTGTCGATTAAAGTCAAGAAAGCCTCCACAAAAACTGCCAGCAACCTGCTGGTAACTAATTTTAATATCTTTGGTACCTGGGACACCTCCTGGAATCATTACAACACACCTGGCCTTTCTATTACTAGCCCGACTTCTTCCCAACCTGGTTTCGATCTGCCACGTCATACATGGACTACACTAAACCGAATAAGAACGAATCATGAAAATTGTGGTGATTCTTTCTACAAGTGGGGCATTTCAGAGTCCCCTCAATGTGACTGCAGAGCTTCACAACAAACCATAAAACACATTGTTACTGTGCGTCCAATTCGACGATACAATGGCGACTTCTCAGACATCCATTTGGCAACTCCCGATGTAGTAGCATAGATTGAATCGCTCGATATAATCATCTAATGTTCAAATGTACTGACTAATGTTCAAATATTTTACTTTTTAGCTAAAATACGTACAATCAAATCGATTATAAGCTCATTTAATGTGTATTCATGTTTTGTTTTAGGTAGATTTCTAAGTAAAATCTACCTATTTTAAGTTTTATTTTTATTTTTAATGTGTCACAAAAAACCCATACGCTAAATAAATAAGGGTTTGGTCCGGTAATCTCAATCAGGACTTGATCGGGGAAAAGCGTTACACTCATGATCAGGCTGCCCTACCAATGCCTGATCCAGACTGGGGCAAACCTGATCAGGACCTTATTGGAGCCCTGAAAATTTTCTGCTCGGGAAGTTTTGTAAAGATGAAAAGCGTGATTATAATTTTAATATACTTTAAAAGCTGAGCTCTTCTACGACTTCAAACAATGGTGGTCGTCGGCTAATGTCATAAGGCACAAAAAACAAAAAATAAGTTTATAACTAAGCCAATCCTAATTCTGTGAGCATTTCAAAAGCTATTGTCACTAGTTCATAACATTGCTGAGATATGTATAGTGGAACCCTGCATAATAGACCCAATTCTTGGATAGACAAATTGATATTAAGGAATTGGAATTAGTGAAAAGGAATAAAAATAACAAATCCCCTGATCTGGATCGTATTACGTTTGAGTTTTACAAAAACTCTTCAAACATTTTTTGCAAAAAATCGTCCTTGTTTTAAATTCTATTTTGGGAACGTCAAAGATTCCAGAGTCATTTCGTAAATCTATAATCATGCCGTTATTTAAAAAGGTAATTAATAAAAAATTATTGCTAATTATTGAGGGTTATTATTAGTAGATACTTTATATAACAATTTATCCAACTGCAGTACTTAACAGAATTAGTGCTTGGATTGAGCAAAAAAAATGCTTTAAAAGTTTGAAAAATACCAAGCTGGGTTCGCAAAAAATATTCTACCTTCGATCATATTTTTAACTTAGCAAATAAAAATTTTATTTATTTAACTATCTGGACTCGGCCACGCAACGCAGTAGCTTGGTTTGGTTGAATATAAGAAATAAAGAAAACAAAACACTCACCTTTCTAATATGTTTTATTTCATAATACTTGAGGGTATTCAATGTTTTTTGTTGATCCATTGACCGTGTGGATATAGAGATTGCCTGGTTTTCCAACTCCAGAACACGCAACATGTCCATGTGAGAAACGATCGTTATCTAGATCTAAATCACATACTTCCCATGTTTGGCCCTGAGTTTTATTGATGGTGATTACAAATGCTAATCGAATTGGAAATTGCAGTCTTTTAAATTGAAATGGCATATCCGTTGGTATCATGGGTATGCGAGGAATGAGGACATCTTCGCTTTTGAAAGGTCTATTCAAGATTGTTGCTTCTACTACGTCGCTCAATAATTTTTTTACTGTGAGTCGCGTGCCATTGCAAAGTTTTGGCTGATTGATATTACGCAACATGATGATTGGCACGCCGATTTCAAATTGTAGTACATAAGGTGGCATCCCTGGTAGATCAAGTGATTTCATAAATTCTGTTGGATAGCTAACTGCTTCATCTGCTTCCATGACAGTGTCTACGGACTTGTATGTGACTTCCTCGCTTTGAATATTAGACAGAATTAAATTGTTAAGTTCATTGACGTCTTTGTTTTTGGTCGCAAGAATGATTCGTTCACTCAGCCTATCGTGATTCTTATGATTAATTTGAATATCAGGAAATACTTTTTCAATTGATTCCTCTTTTGACGACACTTAATTGCAGAAGTTATGAGGCAATAAAATTCGTCCTGTTGTTAAATGTACCGGCACCTTTCCGTCACCAATTCTCAGCAATTGATATAAAAATATCTCAGCTGATTTATCTTTTTGGAGGAGAACACGCATGTTTGTCGAGAATTTTAACCTTTTCACGTATCGCCACAAAGTAGAATATTTCAGGCAAGCATTTATTTCATCTGCTGGTGTTGATCAGGAAGCTACAGCTAATGTTTGTGTCCTGCAAGCAATATTAATACATTCCCAAATGGTCTGGTATTTCCACGCAAATCTTGCAATTATCGGTCAAGCACTTCAAGTGATTTTTTGTGCGCCATTGTGCATTCATCCCAAATGATTAGTTTACATTCCTGCAATACTTTTCCTATTCCCCATCCTTTGGAAAGGTTGCATGTGGGCGTTTCAATGAATTGCATGTTTGATGGCAATTTCAAAGCGGAATGAGCTGTTCTTCCATCTGGTAGCAATGTCGCAGCTATGCCGGATGACGCAAGAGCTAAAGCTATGCTATTTTACGATAGAATTACTGCTAGAATCGTTTAAGAATCGTTTTAGAAACGTTTTGCCAGTTCCTCCTGGCGCATCCAAGAAAAAAATTCCTCCAACCCCGTTATCAACATTTTGCATTAGTTGATCGTAAATTGTTTTTTGTTCAAACGTTAGCTTCGGAATATTTGATTGCACATACGACAATTACTTCTGTAATCCTTTTATTTATTTATGATGGATGATAGCATGCAAATTCGTATTGATGTTATCAGCATTCAATGGTATTGCTACACTCGAATCACTTAAATTTAATGTTTTTAAGTACTCAGAAATACAGCTAAACATACCGTCTGATTCATTGGCACTTTCATAAAAATCAATAAGCGCAAGTTGTTAGTTAGTTATTCATGCACAGTACTGTTTTATATATTTAAATTTCCTTCAAAATGGTAAATTTTCTGTAGCCAAATGCTTTAATTTATAACAATCACAAATAATATGCAGATCAGCTGTTTCATTTATAATACTAAGAACAGATAATTAGTAACAGAAGTTATTTAGAAAAAACAGATGTTTAACGGTGGATTGAATCCAAAATTGCTTAAACAATGGTTCACCACCTGATCGTGCGATATAGTAAAAGTAAAGATATTCACACATATTATCGAGCAATGTAATTGTAAAAAAAAATCAAAATGGCGCTTGAGTAGACGTACGTTCTTGTTGTGGAATTGAATTTTTAATATAACTTCTCAACTAGTGATTCTAAATTATTGAAAAAATCTGTAGTTTATAAAACAATACAAGCAACAATAATTCAATATATTCTTCAAGTGATACAATCCACATTCGCGAAATTGGGGAAAAAATAAAGTGCATACATAATATTGATCTTCCATTTTCTTTTCGACATCATTACGAATTTCAAGTTAAACTCTATAGTATATAATTATAATTTCAATCTTGGAATACAGAAAGTAGTTAAATATTGATTTTTTTTTCAAACTAAAGTGCTAGATATAATCTCAGTGCCCTGAAAAATAATACTATAATACTTATATCAAGCTTCAAAAAAATTAAAATTAATCATTGTGTATTCGATTCGTAGAGTTCAAGATGGCAGCTAGGAAAAGAACACGTAGCACAAATCTGAACAATCAAGAAATTGCAGAGCTTATTGAGCTCGAGGAACCTACAAACAAAGACCTAATGGCCATGCTAGCTGCAAACCACAATAAACTTCTCGACCACTCATCAAAATTCGAAATCATTAACCAGGCAATACACGGCCTGAAAGCTGAAAACAAAGCCATTCTACAAAGAGTTGAAACGATAGAAAACATATCATCCACAAGCACAAAGGAAATGGATAAGGTCAAAGCAGTTTTAAACACTTTTCAGCAAAATACTATAGCAAACGACGTCATAGTTGCGGGATTACCAGTTGAAAATACAGTACCTCAAGATGTTGTTATCAAATTATGTAACATCTTAAATTTCGATCGAAACTTTATTTTTTCATCATACAACAAATTTCTCACTACTACCAACGAGAATAATGAAGTGAACAAATACCTACATGTCATCTTAAAATTCCAATCTTACGAAGCTAAGAGCGAATTCATGTCAAAATTAAAAACCAATGGGCCACTTCTTCTAGCACAATTCTATCCGAGTTTAACAGGCAGAAATTCAAACATTTATATAAATGAAAGATTAACCCCATATAACTTAACATTAATGAAACAACTGCGAGCTCTAAAGAAGAAAAACGTAATTTCTTATTTACGGTACATCAATGGGTCAATTTACGTACGAGTTAAAAAAGAAGATAAATCATCAATATCAATCAAATCATTTAATGACATCAAAAAAATCACTCACATCACTGATATCTAACAGATTCAAATTCAACCCACAACAAACGGCATATTAAAATATAATCAAAATAATCGAAACCAGTCTGAGACTAAGTGTCAAGCAAAAATCTCTAGCATTGAAATAAACATTTTGTGTTCTTTAGTGATATTAAACTGATTTAAATTAATTTCTTGTTCTAGGCTTAAAAATAGTTTAAATAGTGTGAGAAAAATAAGCTAAAATAAAAATTAGTTGCATCCTGTAAGTGTCTAAACTAATATCTGTAAAGTGTAAGGTTATTAGGAACTGTGTAACAAAAGTAAAAATAAGCCATTCATAAATTAACTGGTTTTTATATGATAAAGTAATATCAAACATTTATTCTCTTCTTGGTAAACTGGCTAGTTAAGTAAATAAGTTTATTGCTTTGATTGTCAAACCTAAAATTAGTAAACAGCTGATATTTTAATTGCTACCGTACACATATTTTACTGAATATGGATCAAGTATTTAGCGATCCTAACCATCAACATCGGGGTAAGCATTTTTTAAATATTTCGGATTATGAGCATACTATTAAAACAGATAAACTCAGTGGAACGACGATACTATACATAAACATCAACAGATTACAGAACAAAGTTGAACGTTTTGAAAACCTATTGTTTAACCTAAATGTGCAAGTTGACATTATTGTTATGGTGGAAACATTCTTAACCAATGATATTACAAAATTTATTAACATTAATGGGTACCTAAGTTTTCATCATACTCACCCGGTTATATCGGCGAAACATGCGCGTTGTGGTATTTCAATTTTTGTACAAGAAACTCTTAGTCCTAAGCTTCTGTCTAGTGAAACTAATTCTGAATGTGATTTTATGGCACTTCACTGCCAAGCAATCAAAACAACGTTTATGGCCTTTTATAGACCTCCCAAGGCAAATGCCACGGATTTCCTTGAATTCCTAGAAACGAAATTAAAGCTGTATCCTAACTCGATAATTTTAGGGGATTTTAATATAAATCTGTTCGATACCAATGACAACGTCGTTCTCAAATACCGGTGTATCCTAGCCTCATCATTCTTTACCATAATTAATAAAACATCACTTGAATATTACACTCGTAAAAGTTTAATTCGTACCTCACTCGATCATATAATCTCTTCCACAGGTAACATATTTTACACATTTTATGGTGACTCTGAGCTAAGCGATCACAGATATCTCCTATTCTGTATTGATACAAAGAAGAACAAAAAAAATTCATATAAAACTCAGAAAATCAACTACGGTAAATTATACGAGTTTGTTTCTAATTTTTCCTTTTCCCATACGTCATTTGACGATTTCTATGAAAGACTTTGCTTAGAAGTAAAAAGAAACACGTATGATGCAATAGTTACTAGCACAAAGGAACGATCTAACTACAAGAAGCCTTGGTTTGACAAGGAATTGAGTGAACTTGTTTCAAAACGCGACGTCTTCTACAAATTAAAAACAAAATATCCGAGCAACACCTATTTTTCTCAAATGTTTCTCAATTTAAAATCATCAATCAAAAAGCTCATAAATACTAATAAAAAAAATTATTACACCAACCTCCTAAAAGAAAACTATAAAAAGCCGAGATATCTATGGTCTTGCATTTATGAAATTCTCTACAATAATAACTCCAAACTGGGATATGTTCCTATTAACTTAATAGTCAACAATATTTTATGTGAAGACCAACAGATAATATCAAACGAATTTAATGATTTTTTTCAAAACATTGGTCAGGAAATTGCAAATTCATGCTCAGCGACTAAAAATTCAATTACTTCCGAGCTTCAAGATAGCATCCCTAGCAGCCCGCCAAAACTCTCTGACTTTGCGCCTGTATCAGTGGATGAAATTAAAGGCTACATCTCTCAACTGGACAATAATACTGCGAAAGGCTCTGACAATATTTCTGTTAAATTTATCAAGAGAAACCAACATTATATCCTACCTTCTTTAGTGGATAGTATAAACCAAGCCTTCATAACCTCTACATTTCCATCCAAACTCAAAATTGCTAAAATTACCCCAATATTTAAATCTGGCTCCAAAACCAATAAAACAAACTATAGACCCATATCCGTCCTTCCGATTATATCGAAAATATATGAACGAGCGATTTTAACTAGAGTATCAAAATATCTTGAAGAAAATAATATAATTAATAAAAATCAATTTGGATTCCAAACAAAATGTAGTACTGCATCCGCCTCACTCTATCTCGTGGAAAATATACATAGAAATTTGATAAATAAAAAAACAACAGGATGTTTATTTATTGACTTAATGAAAGCATTCGACTGTGTCAACTTTGATATTCTAAAAATAAAGGTAATTAAAATTGGGATAACAGGAAATGTTTTGAAACTTCTCTGTGACTACCTAAAGGATCGTCTTCAATACGTTCAATTAAGCGATACTCAATCGAATAAACTTAAAGTAAAGTGTGGAGTACCGCAAGGATCGATATTGGGTCCGATGCTTTTCCTTATTTATATGAACGATATTTTCAAACTAGACTGCTTTGGTAAACTGCAGTTGTTTGCCGACGACATAGCTCTAACCTACGGATCACCCAATAATGAAGTACTTATTAATGAAATGGAGTCAGACCTGTCTGTCTTATCCAATTGGCTAAATTCTAATAGATTGCGCATAAACATAAGTAAAACTACGTTCATTACGTTTAATCGCAGCACACCCGCAATCCAGAACAATCTTTACTTGGATAGCGAGAGAATTTCTAAATCAGATTCAATCGATTATCTCGGACTTACTATCGATTCTAATTTGAACTGGTCAGGCCACGTTGAGAAAATCAAATCAAAAATAGCAGTCCTCTCGGGAGCCATTTGGCGTGTGTCAAAATTTATTCTGAAAGACGTATTACTAAACATCTATTTCGCACACATTCATTCTCATCTGTTATATTTGATCGTAATTTGGGGAGCCACTACTGCTACCAAGTTAAAAGAAGTACAAACCGTTCAAAACAAAGCACTAAAATCTTTATATTGCCTGCCGCTCTTATATCCTACGAAATTACTATATTCGGAAAACGTGCTGCCTGTATCTAAACTAATTGATTTTGAATATATGCTAATTATATATAAAGCAATTCATGGTTTAATTAGAGTTAATCATGATTTTACTACTAACATTGACATTAGTAATCGCACCACGCGTCAAGCTAATGAATTCAGACTACCCAACTTTGGACGACTATCTTCGAAAAACAGCGTATTTTATAAAGGTTTATCTTTATATAATGCCCTTCCCAATAGGATCAAATGTCTGCCCATCTCTAAGTTTAAAACCGAACTCAAGGAAAAATTATATGTGGACTTTATCCGTGAGTATGATGAAATGCACTAAACTGTTGATTAATCTCGTTCACATATGTTGGTAACAGTCGTGCACATATTGGCTTCTACTTTATACATTTGCTCATAATCCGAAGTTACTTACAGAATGCAATATAATTATCATCGTCCTACTTTAAATTAACATATCACCACAGAGCCACTCCATAACTTAATTAATACCTGCAAAACTAAAGAATCTTAGCTTAAGCTCTTAGGTATGAATTTAATATAACAAACTATATAATTTCTTAAATAAAATAATTTATTAACATAACATAATTAATTAATTACATAACTTAACAACAATATAACATTTTATAAACTAGCTTAATAATATAATATAATAATGCAATATCCTAATTAATTACTTAAGTTTTCTTAAATATAAATGAGATCAATTCATGTACAATAATGCTCTCATTTTTTCCATGTATTTTAAAAGCTTGCTTTTTTTTGGAAATAAATTATAAAAAAAAAAAAAAAAAAAAATGGATATTGTTACCAACCTTGCGACACAAATTTTAATAAACAGTAACTTTGATATAAGTAAAGGTGCGATTCACGTGCGAAATCACGATTTTATATTTTCCCGATCCGTTTATTGGGAGAAATATGTAGCAAAAAGATCTATTTTGTTCAGTGTAAAATATTGTATTACAGATTGCTTCAAGGAGAATGTTTTTATAGTAAATGAAAACAGAGGACATTTTTCCTCCTACCGATGACAGTCTTACCGAAAGGAGAACACGTTGCAACCTTATTGGTTTACAAATTAGATAAAATAATCTTTGGGCCTATCACTATACGAAACTAATCGATTAAATTGAGCATGAAGTTAAAATCTTTATGGTCGATTGAGTGATTTGAGAATAAAGCAGGTGAGACACTTGTAATTGTTGACAGCCTACGTTATAAAACATATACATATGTATAACGAAAAAAAAAATTTAAAAAAAAAAAACTATGTATAAACCTTCCTGTATTCGAATGCAACGTTGTGTCCAAATTTCAAAAGATTCGATCAAGTACTTTCGGAGATTACCTATTTTGAACAAACGAACATTTACATTTTTATTTATATAGAAGATAGAAGATTAATACATTAATCTTATTTCAAATTTTTTTTAATATGTTTGGTTATCAAAGAGCCCATTGGAAGTAGGAAAACATACGTCAGTTAGCTGAAATTAGGATTAAAGTATCGCGGCAAAAAATAAGACGATCTAAAAAGATCTGAAGACATTTTTGCAGATTTCAATAGATCAACCAGTTGAATAAAAATATACCGTTGCTGTCGATCTCAACCCTTAAAGATGGCTACTGATTACCGTGGATTGGAAATTGTGTCATCACGAGTTTTTAGGTTTATCTTTAGAAATCTCTGAATACGCTGTAAAATCTTTGAAGTTCTAAAAAGATCTGTAAATAAAAATCTGAGGGGGTTAATGCAGAGGTCGGTGAATCAATATTTTGGTTAACATCTTATTTATATACTGGCTAAAGAGCTGCGACGATCTTCATAACACCCGCATTACATTAACTTTTACATTTCTAATTTATTGGAAGACAATAACTTGATATCTGATAGCCAATATGAGGTTTGAAAGAAAAGGTCAACAACCTACCTATTACGCCTTATAGCCTACTGTAGCTACCAGATCTAATGCCGAGTTGATAAGTTGATAACGATATTTTTATAAGTATGTGGGGCAAACACATAGACGCATAACACATAGGATATATTATGTTTAGTGAGCGTTGCAATATCCACTCAATTACTCTGGAACAATTATATAAATCTAAATTGTTTTAGATCTTTGCTTATATGTCCGAAAATGCAGATTTACGTAAATCAAGTACTGAAGATACGATTCTTATTTTCTATTTTTTCGGGTGGATACATTTTTGGGATAGGTAAAACCTTGTCACTGCAAAACTGTTTCGTGGGACATATCAGTTGTAAAAGTATATCTCAAATGATAAAAATCAATCCACATGTTTGTATCTAAACTTAATAATTGATTCGTTACTATTGCAATTTCAAGGAACGGTTTGAATACTCTTGATTGCTGACAATAGTTTTTCACCGTTATAAACAACAAATTTTTAACCGATTGTTATATTTTTTGAGCATTTTTTTCTAAATTTAGCCAACATAAAAACTTTTCAGAACGTTTCTTGTTGATACACAAATTCGTTTTAAACATATTAGGTCTTTTCATCCTAGCAATCGATATCGATGGTTGATGCTTAAAAGTAGGGAGATTTCCTTTACAATACCAAGAATGTAAGAGGAAGCCATTGATTTGAATAACATTTTTTGTATAATAAAAACAAAATTTAGGCTTAAAAAAATATTGATTGCTTTCGCGATAGTACCGATAACCCTCCCTGAATTTTTGAAAGAATAAGCAAATTTTAAGAAAGAGTTGAATAAATTGATTTTTTTTTCAATTGAAAATGAGGGTGAATTCCAACTTTTTTTTATTTCTTCTAACTCTTTACTTACTTTATTTTTATTTTCGCGGAAAAGCATCCCTTCTAATTTTTATTATTTCTTAAATCAAAAAACACAATATAAATATAAAAAAGGGACAAACAAACGCCAAGCTACAGAAACAACAAAAAAATCCATTTTAAATTTGAAAAGGAAAAAAAAGGTTTTCCATCATCATCACCATCATCACCATCATCTTTCGCTGTTTATACAAAAAATTTATTAAGAAAAAATGAAATTTAAGAAAACGGAAAACATAAATTTTCAATTTTCGAATAAAAAAGCAACGGTTAAAACAAAAACTTTTGCGAGGACATTGATCGGAAAAAATGAAGTTGTAGAGTAATTATTCTGTTCAAAAAGATGGAAGACAATCTTTTAATACGTTATACGAATAATTTCAAAGCCTCGATTTACAAGTTACACAATATTTCTACTCAAACAACAGTATTTTAAAGAAAGTCACTTCCACTTTCTTCCCAACACTAAATCAACCATATCGATATTTTCGTTTTCAAAAACGAAACTATTAAAACACTTTTTTTGGTGAAAGTTTATAGCTAAAGTTTTCCTTTTTTATTATATTTTGACCTAAATATTTATGTTAAGAAAACCTAAATTCGAACAAAAAAAAATAAGAAAATTGTTTTAGAAAAACTTTATTTTACAACTTTAATCTTTAAACTTAAATTTTTATTATTATTTTGAACTTGAATTTTTTTTTTAAATATTTAATTTTACTATAAATTTAAAATGAGAAGATATTCCATTTTCCTGAGTTTTCTTTACAGAAAAAAAGGAAAACATACGAGACAAACAAAATTGAATAAATGTTTTGGTTTCGATTATGTATGTAGATTTAATTTAATATTTTTTAAAGGGTTATATGTTTTGATGTTTGGATATGTGAAAAATATATTCCATATGCTATCGAATTTGTTTATTTTGACAGAGGATATTTTGTTAACATAGGTCATCAAAAGTTTTGTATTTGTATATTTGCAGACAGTTATACATATTTATATTTTTTTAGGTGGATGCTTACCTCATTAAGAAATTTTATATACGTTTGGACTGTGATGATGTATAATTTATTGGTTTCGATGTACTCGGTTGCCAAGGCCTTGGCCACCTGCCATGCCGATTGGCCACATATTAGAACCATGAGCCAATCCTCTTATTCATGGGCCATAGAAAACTTTTTTTTTTAATTTAAAGTTAAGCATGTTTAGTGTTAATTATAACGAATTACAAATTAACGTCTCTGAATATCTGAAGATACCATGCTAACTAGGGATTTGAGTATATAAATCAAGTTTCTTTAAGAAATTTATTGATGTTGGTTTTAAAATTTTGAAGATTAAAATTGTCAGGGAATACCCACGCAGGTAAGGCATTCCAGAGATGAAAAGCTCGGTTGAAAAAATCACGTTGGAAAGCGACAGTTTTCCACCTTGTTATTTGAACCGTAAAAGGATGAGCTGCTACGGCTGCTCTAGTGTTGCGCGCAGGGTTTGCTGACTCAGGTAACATTGATTTTATTACAGCGGATGCCAGTTCATCCATAATGTACTTTGTAGCTTGGACGTCTACATTGTTTTTTCTGGCAAAACTGCATTTGATGGGTAAACGTATTTTTACTTGCGTATATAATACTTAATTTTTTCTTAATTCTCGCACTGTATATGAACGAAAGAAAGTTATGTCTATTGAGTGTATTTTAAAATAATCTCTTTTAATTTAAATGCAATCGAAATTGCATTAATCAACATATGTTAATCAGTTTTAGTTAGTGTATTCCATAACTTGAATATTTAAAAAATTATGTTCCAGAGTACATATCATTAGAAAAATTGCCGGAACTAATTGGGGGGCTGATGTATGTACTTTAAGATCTTCAGTTCTTGCACTACTGTATTCTTGCGCTGAATATTGTGCTCCTATTTGGCTTAACTCTTCTCATACACATAAAATTGATGTCCAACCTAACAATTTTGAGAATTGTAACTGGACCTTTAAAATCAACACCTTTACCATGGCTTTCTGTCTTAGCCCACATTGAACCTGGGTCTTTAAGACGTGAAGCAGCTTGCATTAAAGAATTTAAAAAGTGTCATCTACATCAAAACTCAATTGTTTATGACGTTTTGCAAGACTTACCTGAATCTCGTTTGCCATCAAGAAAACCATCATGATTATTTGTTCCGAATTTAAGTTCCGAAGTTAAGTTTGATATGAAGGAAAGATGGAAATGTATGTGGAGCTCTTCACCTGTTCCAAATGCCAGTTTGGTGATCGACCCTACACTGAGAGAAATAATATTCTAATATTAAATAAAAGCTTTTCTCAAATACTCTTAGTTGATGAAAATTCGAAGATGATCTTCTGGATTATAGAATAACTGGTTTAAACCGAGAGAAGTTTTGTTAGTTTTATCAAAAAGACCAATTTATAGATTAAGATTAGCTTATTCAATTTCATATAATTACGAAATTCTCAATTTAAATCATCTATAATTATTTTAAGAATTTTTACAATCAATTTAATAGCTATACGCTTCAAAATAGAATTTCAATAAATTGATGATTTTGTGCAACTTTTATTCTCATTTATACTCAAATATTTACAATCATTTCTAGAACAACCATTTCTTGAAAAATTATTTCTAATATAGTTTTATTTTGAGAAAATTACAATCAAATTTTTTTAACTCAATTTATAAAATTTCAAAGTAATTCAAGGTAGATTCATAAATTATGGCTTATTCTTGATTTATGTTAAATTTAATCAAAATTGGTATATACCATCAACAATTTATTGACATTTTTGTTTCTTGTAATTAAGTATAGAATAGAAGGATTGATTTTAATCAATTTTCTTGAGTTGGTTTGAGAACAATTTTCATGAGTGGAAACTAAATTAATATATTTATATGTAAATATAATAATCAAACCTGTTTAATTGTTTTGCTTAACTAAAACATTGCCAAGCTCATTTCGTGTTACAATATTAAGCATTAAGGATTAAAGTGTTTTAATAATATTTTAAAAAATAACAAAACCAATTCAATAATTAATAATTTTACTTAATTTTGAGTCAAATTGTGTGAAAAAATATATTGAAAATTAGATTTATATAGTTTAGTGTATTTTAATGTGAATTTGTATTGTGAAAATTGTTTTAAAAAATTCAGTGCTTTGAAAAATTATTTATAGTGAGTATAGAAATATTTTTTGTTTTAAAAACTTTTAAGAACTCATATGTTTAAAACAAATACATTCAGCCACGCCTAAAAGGCCACAAAGTGAATATTATAATTATGATCATATAGTTATAAAAATTAATTTATCTATTATTTATATATATTTTCTATTATTTATATATATTTTCTATCATTTATATATAAAATGTATTATTTATATATATTTTCTATAGCAAAATACATGAGTCGGACGACAATACCCAGCCCAAGTGTAGAAGTAGTTTCATGTTTAGATTCCAACGAACCAAATGATCATCAATTTTTTTCTTCATGTGAACTTATCGTATCTTATAAAATTTAAAAAAATCAAAATAAATTTAAATATTTTTGTAACCTATGTATATTTACAGGTGTTTTTTTTTACAATCCACCGAATGACCATAATAATTTTGAGTCTGGTTTTCACTACAACAAATATAGCAATTGTTTAAGCGATTGAGATGCAAAGTAATAGTTTTCAGAGGGAAACGTCATTAAAATTCATAATCTTCAGGTAAAAATGTTCCTTAATTTTAAAAAGAAAACTTCAAATCAACTTAATTTTATTTTATTATTATACAGATGTGAGCAAGAAGGAAGCAGTACTAACTCGGAGTTGCATATCAAATCTAAAGTTTTGCAGTCAATAAAATATGGTTAAGACATAGTCAGACTGTAGAAATGAAGTGGCATGCAACTTTTAGTGGAAGAAGAAATCTGCTGATCTACATTTAATTTCTAAGCTCACTCTTTGCAGATTTTCTAAGCGATTAGACTGTTTTAACTTCTGTGAATTAATTAAAACTAGTAAGTTAAATAAATTTTCCTGAACTTAATTTTGGATTTAACTAGTCTCATTTTTTATTAAGGTTGACATTGGTTTCTATTTGCATTAAAATGACGAGTTTACTGCTCATGACGAAGTGGCCAGATTTTTTAGAAGTCATCAATTTCAGCCTGAACATTAAAATTGTATGCGAAATTTCCTTTTTTATAATACTAAAGGAAATAATAATTAATATAATAAAATCAACAAAATCAATTAAAATTGTATGCGAAATTTCCTTTTTTATAATACTAAAGGAAATAATAATTAATATAATAAAATCAACAAAATCAACTTAAGTAAAACATTAAATATTGCCCAAATAATTTGTTAAAATAAAATTGATTATATTTTTTTATTCATATAAATTATTTAATATTTATCTATACATATTTAGAGTTAATGTAAAAGAGAATCTATTATTTGAAATTATGAAAAGATAGAAATTGTTTTAATGAATCAAATTAATTATATTTAATGAATTACATAAACGACTAAACAATAACATATACTAAAATAACATATACTGCATTTTTTGTATCTAAAATTATTATTTTATTATTAAAAATAAATTATTAAAAATTAAAAATGTTGTCTACTTTAACTTATTTTGAGAAGGGTTGCTTATTAGATTTACATAATATTCTTAATTGAAGAATAATGGAAACGATTTTAATATGCATTGTTAGTCTCAAATAGATTTAAAATATGTTACAAAATGATTGGGTTTATTCTCAAATGAAGAAATTATATGCACTAATTTTCTCTCAGATTATGAATAATTATGCTTAGCTCAACTTTATTTTAGAATAGTTTCGAGCATATATGTTTTTAAGTAACTCAAATATTACCCACTATTTTCTTAATCATACTAAAACTATGCTCAGTTTTAGAAAACATTACATTTCCTAATAATTGTATTCTTATATTTAGATTAATTTTGAATATCATATGCTTAAAAAGAGTATATATATTCACAAATCTAATCTAAATTTAAAAGGGTTAACAATTTTATTAATGCTAAATTTAAAAAATACTCGAATTGAGAAACTATATTTTCTTGAATTATATTTTAAATTCATAATGTTAGAATTTCAAAAATTAACAAGTTATCGGCCCCTTATTCTTCATATTAGAATAGGTTGAGAATAGTTATTCTTGGCGCACATTTAAGCAACTTTTATGCATGATTTAATACCTATATCGTATAAGTTGAGCACACCTTTTTTTCAGTGTACTTGTTGTGTTTCCGGCTTCGATCTTAGTAGTAAAGAGTGGACCAGACTGAATTGTTTCAGAACAACACATGCGCGATGTAATTACCTGATGAATAAGTGGGACTTATATCCTTCACCTTTATGTATGTGTGGTGTTATTCAAACAACGAACCACATAGTGGATGAATGTCCCTTACTCAATGGTGGTATAAACAAGTTAAATGAGGTTCCTGTAGAAGGCGTTAATTATTTGAAAGATTTGGTTTGGAGATTTGATTTGGAGATTTAATTGACTTGTGATTTTGTAAACATTTTTTCTGTTTCTTTAAATCATACGATTAAATAAATATTAAAAGTTACAATTAAATAATAGTAATCGCAGTAGGCGAAAGAATAAAGTTTCCAAAAAAGTTTATCGTAAAAATATTAATATTTAAAGTACAAAAAATTGTACAAATTTAGAAGTAATTAAAAATGCCACTATTAAGCCACAATTTATAGTAAATTGAAAACTGTTTCAATTACACAATTAGGGTTTTAATGCCATTTTCTTATATTCGATATGCCTAATTCGAGGTAAACAAGATTTCAATTAAAGAAAAACGAAAATATTCATTCAAGTTTCACGAAATTAAGTTCTGAAAATGAATCATGCTCGATGTGTTCAGAAAAAGTAGGCAAAAGAGATAAAAACGTAGTTTGTTTATCATGTAATAATAAATTTCATATTGAATGTGTTTCTATTTCGCGTGGGAAATACAATGAGTTGAAATCCTTCTCCAACTCTAAATGGTTCTGTTCTAATTCATGTAATCAGTCCGGTAATAGCCAAAATGATGAATTCTCACATGATGATGTTGATGTAAATAATATGAGTCCGTAGGACAACATCCAAGACGTTATCGATTAACAAAAATATATTTTTCATCAAATGGATGTTTTAAATGAAAAAGTTGATGATATTTTGGAAGTTAAAAAAATGTTTCTAATATTTAAAAACAAAATTGGATTCCTTGATAAAAAGGTAATGGATCTGGAACATCCTTTGGAAGTTTGCAATCAGAAAAACTTGATGATCATCTCCTAGTTATGGGTGTTCCTGTTACTATTGAAGAAGATATTGTTGAAACAGCTACAAAGCTTGTTAGTGATCTGGATATTCCTATTAAAAAAGAAGATGTTTTACAGGCTGTTTGGTTGCAAAAATCTTCTGATTCGAACCCAGTGAAGTCAAATATACAAGGCAATTCTCAAATTGTATCACCACCAATTTTGGTAAAATTTGTAAATACTACTGTCAAAAAACAAATTATGGCTAAAAAGAAGCAATATGGTCCAATATACACTGAAAAATATTATCCTAGTGCCAAAAATCCCATAAAATTAAATGGAGTAACTAGAGAACAACATGAAATTAAACGTCAGATTTATTTTAACTCATATCTCTTTGTTTATAACAAGAATTTACTCAACAAGGCTAAAGAACTAAAATATTATAATTATAAATTTGCTTGGTTTGGCTATAACAACCAAGTGTGTGTTCGCAAGGAACCTGATTCTAAGGTAATAATTATTCGTACTGTTGAGGCCATAGAAGCATTGAAAAATAATACTAATAAAAGAGGAACAAACGAAGAATAAATTAGGTATTATTCTAAAAGTTTCATATATTATTTGGTGTTATTTTATTTCTTAATTTAAATTTTTCTTTTTATGAATTCAAATTCATTAGTTTTATATCCTAATATTGTTTCAAAATACTCTAACTTAAATTTATTTTCATCAAATAAGAACAAATATAATCTCAACATTTTGTATCTTAATACAAAGAATAAGAATCAATATTAAATGCCTATTCTGATTTACTCCATGTGATAATTTTAACGGAAATTTATATATGGGTAGTTTCTACACACGAAGGAAGAAAATGGAGCTAATTACGGCACGACATGTTTTTTGCGTATAAGTTCTGGCAACTAGTTTTAGTTAAAGTTGATGACGTTCTTTCAACTTTTCTGAATGTGGCCAGTCAAAAAACAAAAACAACGAAAAAAATACAAGATTCAAAATTAAAAAAATATCCTTCTTAATCCTAAATTAACTCAAAATTATCTCAAAATATGAAATAAACATTTATCTAAGTCTGCCCCCTTTTAAATCTTCCAGGGGACTGAGAACAGGGGACTGATAATTTATCAGTATTTCGCTTAAAAATGACAAAATTACGTCTAAAAAAAAATAAAAGGATTCTATACCAAGGCAATACATATTCACGACGTATAAAATAACAAAATTACCTGTAATTAAAATACTTTTTACGAAAATACTTACCAGGGGGACTGATAATTTGACTGGACAACACACGATCTTGCTACTAATGATGACTGTTTTGAATGATAAATTTTCGGACTAAGTAAAACACTTGCAATATTATATTTATTGAACTTTAATTAATTCCTATGACGAGCGATAACTTGATAGAAATATGAATTTCCAATATTTTCAATGTGTTTTGATTGGGCAGGAGAATAATAACAAATTGGTGGGATAAACTTTAATAGGATATATCTTATATGAAATATAGAGTAATGTTATGATTATTTACACATTATTAAAACATCATTATTCAAAATTATTACTACAGAGTAAATTTGTCTGTACACACTTAGAATCATTGATTATTTAGTTTACCAGCTTTGACTTTCAAGGTGGGACACGCCAGGGGACTGATAATTTGACGTTCTGAATAATTTTTTTCTAAGACATATATTTCGAAACGGGTTTATTTTGGGTGACCAGCTAGACATAGTTAAGGTTTACAAATTTCATGTGAAAAAACATTTTTTTTTCATATTAACGATATAAGCAGAGCCGTCCAAAATTCCTATGTTTGTAGTACTACCCATATATGAAAATGAAAACAAATTCTACAACTTACATTCATATAATTCTTACTTCAGTAATAGAGATTCAAATATTGGCGGTGGTTGCGCTGTGTTTGTCCATGACTCTATTCAATCTCCATTCATTGCTAGTTCTTCTATAAATAATATTGAGTATATTGTAATTAATCTTTCAAATTTACATATTAATTTGGTTGGTGCTTATAGGTCACCTAGTTCTGATATTGCAATTTTTTTGAATATATTTGAAAATAATATATTAAACCTAAAAAATTCAATAATTATGGGTGATTTCAATATTAATTTGCAAGACCATAATGATAATGTTGTTATTCAGTATGTATAGTAATCTAATAACCAGCTGCGGATTTATGTACTTAAATTCTTTGGATATGAAAATGTCAACTAGAGTTTCTAACACAAGTTGTACAACAATTGATCATGTGATTACTGATATCATTAAAAATTTTAAACGTTCAATTACCGATTGTGATCTTTCGGATCAAAGAATGTTACAACATCGTTATTGCCTTGCAAATAAATCTAAACCAACCCCAACAATTTAATTCAAAAACTTTTATTGATTATTTTTCTATTAACAATACCTCTATGTACAAAGGTCAGATAAATAAAGTACAATATTTTTCGGAGTTCATTGATGTTACCCAAAACTGCATTCAAAACAATACAGTCTTAATTCCAAATTCCAAATCACGTCAAACGTTCCGATTCGGTAGTCTGGTCTTTTTTCACGTCCAGGTAAAATTCTGGTGTTGTGTCCGGGTCTGTTTTTCTCTTTCTGATAACCAAATTTAACATATTAGTTTTTTTCTGGGACTAGGGTGTTAACCTTAGGCCCAACCCAAGTTGTCGCGAATGTGTCCGTTCTGCATATTAAGGTCACCAGAAACAACCTTTTTTACACGTTTATATAGCGAACCGCTTGATTCAAGACAGGCGCCCGCTCCAAGCCGCCCTTGACATGGAAAACAGACGCTTGAGTCGGTTTGGTTGTAAGGCGCCAATTCGCCGTGATGTAGCGTCATTGACTGAGCAGTTTTTACTCTGCTGGTCTCCAATATACCAACCTAATTCTGTCAGCATTACCCAGGCAGCACTGCGTGGACGTCAAAGCAACAAGTTGTAGATGAAAATATGGACGAAATGCCAGAAATCGATGTGGTCGCAGAAGGTGCACCTGTTCATGCCACTCCGTCTGGATCATCAGATGACTTTGTGGACAATGTACAGATTGTGAAATTACTCAACGAAGTGCTACCATTAATTGGTGTCGCAAGAATTGATAAAGATAAATTGGTCACGCAAAAAATTAATTAAACAGAATTTAAAGAAACCATTTTGCATAACACTATTTACAGATCGAAAAAAAAAATAAACTAAATCATATCATTTCCTGTTCTGTCATTTTTTAATATTTAATTTTTAATTTGTTCAATTTTTTAATTTTCTTTTACTATATATGTATTTGTAATTTTCTAATGTTCTTAATAGTCTTAAGATTTGTGTTACTACTGGGCAAGAATCGGGTCTCGGCCTGTTTGCCATCGTTGATTAAATAAATATATAAATAGTGTATTCATACAGACAATAAAATCGAAAATTCAAGAAAATCGATAATTTGTTTAACTTAGAGGTCAAAGGTTACGTGAGAGGTCATACACCTGTATGGATTAAATATAGATTTTGTCGAAACAATTAATATTGCCAAAGAGCGAAGCTAGTTATCTGTGACCGAATAGAGAATATGGTCGATTTTTTACTCATTCGATAAAACTTTGTACTGAAAATTCACGGCATATCCCATAAAAAACTCAATAAAAACCTAACAAATCAAGATACCATCAAGAACAGTATATCGTTGAAAAGGTAATTTGTTGACCTTAAAAAAAAAAAAAATTAAAAGTAAGGTTTTGAGTCGAAAATATATTAAAACTCACATTTTGACCATCTTTCGTTAGGCAATAATAAATTTTGAATAATTTATCTTAGAGTAGACTAAATTACCTTTTCAACGATATACTGTTGACGCAAATCGGATAAAAAATGAAAGAGCTGTGAATTTTTGAATTTGACTCCTTTTTTGATTTTTCCCGATTTTCGCGAAACTTTGTATGGTGATATCTCATGAAAAACCACTTATTGAATTTTTTCGGTCAAATTAGTTTTTTTTTACGAGACGAATCTATTAACGCATTTTCAATCAAATCAGAAATGGTCACCTAAGATTTTTGCTTTTTCCTCTCGATTTAATATGAAATGGTCGACACGTTTTTCATCTCTATACGATACCGTTTAAGATTTTCATCGGTTTTCTTATTCATAAATTTACGAAAAGCATTTTATTTAATTACTTCGGTCTGAAAGACCTAAGTATTACATTCATGAGCTCAAAGTGAAATTCTTACCCCCACTTTTTTTGACATTTCTCGACGTTTTAGGACCTACTGATTCTAAAAAAGCAAAAAAAAAAATGTATGTCTGTCTTCCGTCATTATCTACGCTGCAGGGAAAACCGCTGGAGGGCTTTCAAAAATTTTTTTTTCTAAAAATAGGTATACTCAAGGGACAAGTCCGAAAGGACGCTGTGTTCGATAACTGTACCGGAAGTTTGTCAAAAAAATCATTATGTGTGTCAAAAGTAGCAAATTTTCATACTTTTGGCTTAAAAAACGTACATTTTAAGTGATTACGAGTAGGAACATTAAATTTGGAGAAATCTTGATGGTACGGATTGGTATGTGAGATCAAAAACTAGATTATTGCATTATAAGTTTGTCAAAAAAATGTTGTCAAGTGTGTCAAAAGAAAGATTTTATTTATTTTTGTACCTAATTTTTTGGTAAAAAAATAATATTAATTGTTTGTTTGAAATGAATTTTATTATTATTATTGAGAATTATTGCATTATAAGTTTGTCAAAAAAATGTTGTCAAGTGTGTCAAAAGAAAGATTTTTATTTATTTTTTTACCCAAGTTTTTGGGAAAAATTAAAATTGTTTGTTTGAAATGAAATTACTTCGGTTTTATTATTATTATTGAGAATTATGACATTATAAGTTTGTCAAAAAAATGTTGTCAAATGTATCAAAAGAAACATTTTTATTTATTTTTTTACCCAACTTTTTGGAATAAAAATGTAGCTGTTTTTATGACGTAAATGTAATTGAAAATGAAATTGGACATGGAAATTTTTGAATATGTTATAGTTTTTGAAATATTTTTGGAATTTTGAAAAAGTTTGTATTTTTGATTTTGTAATAATTTTTGCAATATTTTTAGAATTTCGGGAAAAGTTTTAAATTTTGATTTTGTAAGAGTTTTTGGAATATATATAGAATTTTGAAAAATTTTAAATTTTTGATTTTATTATAATTTTTGGAATTTTGAAAAATGTTTTAATTATTGAGTTTGTAATAATTTTTGCAATATTTTTAGAATTTTGGAAAAGTTTGATTTTATTTAATTTAACAATATTTTTGGAATTTTGATTATAATTTTCCGACAACGTATTGATGTTTCGTGTTAGTTTTGTAATAAATTTTTAAACAGAGATAAAAAATACTTGTACTTTAACAAAGAGTTTTATGTTTGATATACATCACTGCCCAAAACTAAAAACCATATCCTCGTGATAGTTTTTTGCCGAAAACTATATCAAAATTCTTTACCCAGACCGAAGTCTTGATATCTCAGAGTTGTGAGATTTCAGCCTCTCCATATTTTTAATTTTAATTACCCTCGTGAATTATTTCAGAAAATTTAATAGCCGCTAGGTTTGGATTATGACCAGTAAGACAATTTCGTTTCCAGGGAAATAGTTTAAAAAACTCTTTAAGTCCTTGCCAATCTGCAGCTTTGCAATCCCATACTAAACGAGCATTTACTTTAAATGGTTTAGTGGTCTGAATATTTAATTGTGTGGAGATCAAATTATGATTTGACCCACCAAAGCCTCTGATACGTTAAATTGTATTAAGTACTGATCATTCGTTAAAAACAAATAAAGCAAGTTACTACTTTGTCATGGAATGTCGATACAGTCCAAAAACAAATAATGTATGATAAGAACAACTAAGCTTAAGAGATACCATATTATGATATTTTGTATTTAATTCGAAATGTTTAATTCTTACATATGGAATGGTATCCCTAACATATGCACAAACCAGATGTTTCAAGTAAAACGATGCTTCAAGCTCATGTGAGGACAAATATATTTATTTTTATCTAGATTTATAGCCCGCGCACTGATAATCGTTTCGGTTAAGAAAAGATTATCAGGCTTAAAGTTTTCTAGGTAAAGATGACCTGAGTTAAGATTAACATTCAATACTCGTATGTTGGCAAACTTGATAGACCATTTAGCCATTCCAATTGATAGAATCTTCAACTCAATTATAAAAAAAAAAAACAAAAATTGTAATTAATAATTAATTAAATATAAAATAAATTCAATAAATAAAAAAAAAAATAAAATAAAATAAACCTAGCCTTAAACAAACAATAATGAACAACCGTACCACGTAAGAAAAAATATTCAGATAGTTAGGTAAACTTGTAACTAAGACTAAGTTTACTGTATAAATAATCAACCCAAGTAAAACCGATTCAAGTAGAACCGTTAATTTTTTAAATCTTCTTAAAAAATGTAATTTTTAAACTTATCTGTTAAATTTTCCTTAGATCTTTATAACAAGGTTGTATAAAAATAAATACTGTGGCTTAGTTTATTTTTATTTTGTTGAAAAAATATCCTTCAAAAAAAATCTTTTATGCAAGTTATTCTTTCTTTGCAAGTTTTATGCAAGTTTACTCAAAAAAAATTTCAAAAATTACCTAAAACAAAAGCATACCATCACCAAGGATTATTTCATATATAGTTCATACGGCAGTAGATTAGATTTGATTAGAAAGGATTGGACAGGTTGCACGAGGCAGAACTTGTTTTGACATGCAGACTCTACGGTTCATATCGCCGTATATAATCATACGGCAGTAACCCTAAGATATCACCGAAGACGATCTCAAGTTTTGAAGAGTTTTGAAAAGATATCAAGAAATATCAAGTTTTTTTGCTATATGGTATATATATGATTGTTTGGTTTGAGAAATAAGAATTCATGAAATAACGAATTGACGAAAATATTTGATAAAAAATTGTTATTAAAACGATTTTGTTGATTTATAATTTTTTTTAATTCCCAGCCATTGACATACGAGTTAAGATAAGATCCGAAATACCACTGTCAATACCAGTGTGATATCATTAACAAAGGTGATATCTTAGGGTTACTGCCGTATGGTCTATACATATTTTTGTTTTTTTAAATAAAAAGTGTTGTGTAGTAGGAATTACAAAATATGTCACAACAACACATAGATACGTTTTAAGACCTAGGTCCCACAACAACATGCGTCTTGAGGTGTTGGGGATCGCTTTTTTAAATCTTTATGGATTGAAGGCACTCGCGACTGTTGATTCGGGCAAAGTTTGTACGATGTACGCACAAAGAAATCCCTTTGCATTTTATTACTATGACAGTGAGTAATTTCAACAGTTTAACTGTTTGCACAAACCGATTGACGAGTTAAATGGGGAATACATATGTCTGAGGCATTATGGACCTGATTTCATCCGAGCACTGCTGGTGACGATATTTATAAAAAACAACGAGATCAGCAACAGTGCGACGATGTTGTAGGGAATCAAGATTTAATGTTAAATTTCGATCACCAACAATTCGTATAGCGTGCTTTTGAACAGAGTTCAAAAGAGCTAGGATGGTAACAAAAGCAGTGCCCCAAACTTGACAACAATACTCCATACCTGGACGAATATAGGACCTATGAATATGGAGTAATTGTTGCGAAGCAAAATATTTTTTACACCTATTTAGGAGGCCGAGTTTTCTTGACGCGCTATTTGCCATGGCCGTTATATGATCGTTCCAGAGTAAGTCATTGGATATTGTGACTCCCAATAAACGATACCTTTCACATTCATCTATTTGGTCGTCACAAATTTAAATAAAAATTCATTATTTTACCTTAAAATCTAAAGCAAACTGAAGAAGTCGATGTCAAAACTCTGTTTCGACAGAGTATCGACAATTATCGACAACTGATTGCTGCAACACAGCTAGAAATGAGAAATGTTTTCAACTACAAGCTCACACCAACCATCCTACAAATTGGAAAACTCGTTCAAGTTTTGTCAACTGAATATCGAAAGTATTTCTCAGCCTAAATCTGATTATTTGGGCCGCTTATTGCACGATGAATAAGTTCAAGTACTTTTATTACAAAAAACACATACACCATCATATGAAAGTTTAATGAATCGTGGTCGTATATTTGATTTTTCATTGGTTTTTCATTTAGAAAAACTGGCTAAAAATTATGTTCCAGAGTGAATATCATTAGAAAAATTGCCGGAACTAATTGGGGGGCTGATGTATGTACTTTAAGATCTTCAGTTCTTGCACTAGTATATTCTTACGCTGAATATTGTGCCCATGTTTGGCTTAACTCTTCTCATACACATAAAATTGATGTCCAATTTAACAATGCTTTGAGGATTTTAACTGGACCTTTAAAATCAACACCTTTACCAAGGCTTTTTGCCTTAGCCAACATTGAACCTGGGTCATAAAGTCGTGAAGCAGCTTGCATTAAAGAATTTGAAAAGTGCCATCTACATCAAAACTCAATTCTTTATGATATTTTGCAAGACTTACCTGAATCCCGTTTGCCATCAAGAAAACCATCATGTGTTCCGAATTCAAGTTCCGAAGTTAAGTTTGATATGAAGGAAAGATGAAAATGTATGTGGAAATCTTTACCTGTTCCAAATGCCTGTTTGGTGATCGACCCTACTTGTTATGTTTCCGGCTTTGATCTTTGTCGTAAAGAATGGACCAGACTGAATTGTTTCAGAACAACACATGGCCGATGTAATTATCTGATGAATAAGTGGGACTTATATCCCTCACCTTTATGTATATGTGGAGTTATTCAAACAACGAACCACATACTGAATGAATGTCCCTTACTCAAATTCAATGGTGGTATAAACAAGTTAAATGAGGTTCCTGTAGAAGGCGTTAATTATTTGAGAAATTTGGTTGAGGCTTGTGATTTTATAAACATTTTTTTTTGTTTCTTTAAATCATACAATTAAATAAATAAATTGAAATATAGTTGGGAAATTCGGTCTTTGATCTGGAAACAATCAATAGCTGTGTTTTGGTGGAATTAAACTTGACCAAATTTTTGTCACCCTAATCGGCGACTTTTTTATGTCCTCGTTTACATTTATGGCAACGTCTCTCCGGGCGGGATTTATTCAGACAATGAACGGTATTATTCTCAATCTTAGTTATGGAAAATTCTTTGATTATGGAACGCTTTAGGAGAGTAAAACGTTTTTTAACCATTATACCCATTATCTCGTATATTATTTAATCGTATGAACCTGAAATTTGAGATGCGTATAAAACCAACTATCCGCCAAGAAAACGGTGAAAAATAAATAATATTGCTTTCGCTTGTTATACAGAGTTACAATGTAACGTCTTTGAGAAAATACCTTTTTTTATAGAGTCAACTAGGATTTCATATGCAAGGGCTCCACTTCAATATTCCTTAATAATGTGTTTTGGAATTTTACACGCCACCCTTTTTGTATAATTTTAAATAATGGCGTTTCTTTCCTTCTTTTCTAATGGCTTTCCTTATTGAGTTCCGAACCTAATTGATCAAAAATCTTAAAAACAATTTGGAATGATAAAAAAATTAGAAAAGTGTCAAATCGCAAAAAGTGTCAAACGTCAAATCAATCACATCGATATTTTGTAGTTGTTAAAAATTTATTAATTTAAATATAAAATAATTACAAAATTTCTATAATAATCTATAATAATAATCCTTACAGTATTCAAAATGATATATTACAAATTTGCTGACCAACATTGTGATTACAATGAAAACATAACCTGCTCTGCCGCAAACTGTGTTAAAACTATTCTACCGAAGCAATCAATTTTAAAATGCAGTGAGTGCAAAAAACTATATCATCCTCACTGTAAAGGAATCAAAGGACAACATATTGCCAGGAGAGCCGCAGAAACATATTGGTTTTGTTCAGATGGATACAGTAAATCTCAAACTGAACAAATAATTGAGCCGGATGTTGCTAGCAAAAATATTAGTGAAATAGCATTTAAACTCAATAAATATGATGAACTGTTCGGAGAAATCAAAACTAGCTGAAATAAAAAAATCTCAGGAATTTATCAGTACCGAATTTGAACAAATGAAATTTCGTTATCAAAAGGTAATAGCTGATAACAAAGAATTGCTTGTTTTGCTTAAAGACACCATAAGCCAAAACAAGCAACAAGAACAAAAAATAGATAAATTGGAGGCCAACTTGGATGAACCCATACAGGGTTGTACAACTGGTCCAGTAATGGTCCATTACTGGCAGCCAGTAATGCAGCAATGGGCGAGCACTGGCAACCACGACTGGGACATTGACATAATTTTACTGGATGATAACTTCGGACAATAAATGGTTGCCATTCTTATGCCAGATAAAAAACAACAGCAATGGCCCATACAAGGTTGTACAGTTGGCCTAGTAACGGGCCAATAATAATGACCAGCATTTTAGTAATGACCAAATACTGGCAACCATGACTAGACCATTAAAAAAAATATGCATTATTATCATATGTAAATTTAAATAAATTAAATACAAACTAATTTAAAATAAAATAAAAATGACGGAAAAAATTCAAAACTCCCCATACAAATGGTTTAGTTGCAAGAACGGCTGAGTAATGGAGAACTCCGTCCTGACTCCGAAATTAAAAAAAATATAAAATAATATTTTTTATACATAAATTTAAATAAATTATTCACAAAATAATTAAAATAAAATAGAAATAAAAATAAACTAAAACATATACCAACCTTTTGAATATTACCATAGTCTTTCAACCGACAAGGCGATAACTAAACTATATGTGAAATTTTTCAAACTAAAAGGGATAATACTCTAGTGAAATTTAAAAAAAAATACATAGATCGGCAAATTCATGGCTACAGTACTGGCCCAATAACAATAGCCAAGTAATATTTACCATTCATGGACCAGTGCTTGACCATTCAAAGGTAACAATATACTGGCTATTTTCTGTAAACCATAGATCGGCCGATGATTGGTTCTAGTATTGGCCCAGGAACAATAGCCAAGTACTGTTAACCATTAATGGACCAGGGCTTGGCCGTATGTCAATGTCTGGCAAAACCTACTTGGGAAATACATCAAAAAAGTATTGAAAATTACCAGCAACTATTAGGTTATTTTCAAAATAACCTAATAGTTGCTGGTATTCCGAATGAGGAGTGTGATCCAATTTCGATAGTAAAAGAAGTCTTTAAAACTTTAGAATGCAATGAATCTATTAAATATGTAGAAAAGGCAGTTTTTATGCAGCAACGTACCCGCGATGGTGCAACGGACGAAAAAAAATTGTTTATAATCTTCAAGGATATTCAATCAAAACGTTACGTCCAACAAAAGAAAAGAGGCAAAATGATTCATTCAAATCAAATAGCATTTCAATTAAAAAATGACCAGCAAATATATCTGAGGGATCACTTAACCTTGTATAAGCTAGGATTGTATCGACTAGCTCAAAAAATCAAAAGGCATCTTCATTACAAATTCGTTTGGCAAAACAACTTCAACATTTTTTTGGAAGGAAGAAGGAAGCCCATCCATCAAAATATCATCGCATTTTGAAATCAAAAAGTTTATGGATTCAAACAATATTACACCAGAAATGCTTACTTAAGGTTTTTATTTATACTTCTATAGTTACTGTATTTATAAATGTAGTATTAAGGTTATTTATTTTTGAATTTTTTTTATTTTTTACACTTCAGCACAGTTGTCTTAGTTATTTTGCTTTATTTCTTGCACAGAATTTTGTTCCATTTTAAATGAATTGGTTGTTCATCAATATACTTTTAATATGTTCCTAATTTGTGCAATCACAGATCACAAACGGTATAAACAATTTCTTTTGGCGGTTTCTAAAACAAAGAAATCAATTAGATATTTGATTTTCAAAGTTTCATTACTTACATCTATTTTCAAAAGTCTTAATGTTTATGTAGCGCATATCATAAGTTTATTTTCAATTTTTAATGTTGGATGATAACAATGAAATTGACTGTCAAAACCTAGGCTTAAATTCAGTGACACATTCAATTGGATTTAATCAAAACAGTTTTATGATCCACAATGCAGATTTAAATATTTTATAGCTCAATGTGCAAAGTATCAGAAATAAATTATATGACATTGAAACGTTACTTAATAATATACAGTACAACGTTGATATATTTATTGCCAAAGAAATATAGATTACAGAACATGAGAATAAGTTTTTTAATTTAAAAGGTTTTAATAGTTTTTTTTCGAATAGACAAGGTGGATGTGGGGGTGTTGCGATATACACTAGAACAAAACTCAGGGCTGTCCAAACTATAAAAGAGAATGAAAATTTTTGTCAAATAGTGGGAGTTAAACTGGTTGATAAAAACATTAATATCATAGCAATTTACCGATCTCCAAAAAATAATATTACCAATTTCTTCTCTTTGCTAGAAAAACACTTGCATACAAATCGATCGAACATAATCATTGGCGATTTTAACCTCAATTTGTTAGATTCCGTTGATGTGTCTATTTCAAGCTATATGGCTCTTTTAAATTCGTTTGGTCACGTATGCCTGAATAAAATAGACAAATTACATGCAACACGAACTCGAAATGCTGTAAGTACTTTGATTGATCATATAATCACTGACTTATCAGTCAGTGATTATATGATCCTATGAGTTAAATACCGCGAGCTCACCACTTTCTGATCACAAGCAACTTTTTCTTCAAGTTAAAAAGATTCAAATACCAACAAAAAACAGTTCTGTTTTATGTAGAACTTCAAATTACGATAACATATTTAGAGATGCTATATGGATAGAACTGTTAAAATCAACTAATGTAGATGAATTTGTTTGTAATCTAAAAGAACTCGTTAGTAAAAACACAAGAACAGTGGTAACGCAGTCAAATTCTGGCAAACAATTAACGTTATCTAAAGAAATTGCGGATTTGATTAAAGAAAAAAATAGATTTTTTAAGCTGAAAAATAAATACCAAAACGATGAGTATCTGTCAAAAACGCACAAAACGTTGAGCTCTCTTGTAGCCTCAAAAATTAAAAACCTAAGACGACGCAGCTGTAAAAACTATATAAGACAATATTTGAATAAACCTAAAGAGCTTTGGAGCTATCTAAAAGAAATAATATTTAATAGATCAAACACTTCTGCCCAGGTTTCAGAATCGCACAGATCTTTAGTGAATATTTTGTTAGTTCTGGACTAATTTTAAGCCACAATTTTCCACCATCTACCTCAGATTACTTTTCATATTTTAATTACAATTTTACTAAACCATTTGAACTAGGGGAGACAAATGATGACGAAGTGAAAACTGTAATTCTTAGTCTGAATTCAATGGCCGCAACCGGGGTAGATCATATTTCAACAAAAGTGTTAAAGTATATTGTTAATTACATTAAACATTTAATAGTAGGTTTCATAAATGATTCTTTTAAAAACGGTATCCTTCCCGATGTTAATAAAATAGCTAAAGTGGTTCCCATTTATAAATCAGGGGATCAATTGGACTTCACAAATTACCGTCCAACCTCTATCTTACCGGTAATATCTAAAGTGTTTGAAAAAATAATTTTGAATAGACTAATTGAATTCTTACCATCTAACGATATATTAAGCTGCCTTCAATTCGGATTTACCTCTAAATCAAGAACAAAAGCCGTTTGTTTAAATCTAATGGATTTTGTAAGCAAAAGTATAGACCAAAAGTCTTTCTGTCTTTGTTTGTTTTTAGATCTTCGCAGAGCATTTGATACGGTCAAACCTAACATATTGTTAATTAAACTAAAAAAAATGGGGTTTACTAATATACAGCTTAAATTATTTAAAACCTTTCTTGTCAACAGAACACAAATAGTAGAAATCAGTCATCAATTAAGCAATGCGCTTAATATTAGCCTAGGTGTTCCTCAGGTCCAACATTGTTTAGCATTTACATCAACGACATAACGTTCCTTCAGTTGGAAGGAAAAATACAACTGTAAGCGGATGACGCGGCAGTTATGTATAGTTCAAATTGATAACAATTATTATTATCTAATTTACAAAAGGATATAAATCCCCTTAAACAATGGTTTTATATAAATAATTTAACGATAAATCATCAAAAAACCAAATAAATAATATTTGAGAATAGATAGCTAAATGAAATCATTTTAGCGCAAAATATAATAAAATATGACACATACTGCTTAGAACAAGTCTACAAGTATGATTATCTTGGTTTGGTGATTTACAGTAGGCTAAATTGATCCCATCATCCTGAAAAGTTAAAAAAAAGCATTATACCATATATATTTGCCATAAACCGTACAAAACATATACTACCGAGAGAAACACTTTTGTTATTGTATCACGCCTATATCCAGTTTCGATTAGTATACTTACTTCCAATTTGGTGTAGATGTGCGGAGTATAGATTACAGGAGCTTGAAATTCTCCAAAAATCAGTGTTAAAATATATAATACATGCGCCAAGATTATACCCAACCGAATGTTTATTCAAGCAGTTTTCATCTTTCCATATGTTAATCGAAAGGGAGCTTCTTGTTCTTATGTATAAAATTGTCACCAAGGGAATAAAACATAATTATGAGTTAGTTACAATGGATGATTACCATCAGCAAAATACAAGAAGAAAATCGCAGTTTGTTGTAAATTTCTTTTCTTTAAAAACTGCTGGTAATAATAACACTTTGTATCGTGGTCTAATTAAATACAACGCTCTTCCCTCGCATATAAGAAAGGCACCATCTATAACATGATTTAAAAAAATGTTGATTGAATATCTACGATGTTAAAGTTGAAACTGAATTTATGTGTAAATATGAATGATACCAAATAATAATATATATAAATATATTTCTTAAATAAAAGATTTCTAAAATATTTAAAAAATTAGATTAGTAAAGAATTTTTATTTCTTTTTGTTTTATTTATGTGCCGTTCACTGCACAAAGCGACTAACTCCACTTTTTGGAAAATTTTAAATTTAAATGTCAAAGTACTTGCTATAGTCATAACTTTCTATGTTTAAAACAACTTTCCTGAATAATTAAGATAAACACCATTAAAAGTCAAAACTTGTCTGACCATTAAAAATAACTATTAAAAACCTGACATTAAAAACTAATAATATCTATTATACTAATTAAATTACTACTATAATAGCTAATTGATATACTTAGTTACCAAAATTAAATAAATTATGTTTATAATAACATTCCTGAATGATAAAGATTAACACTATACTAAACATCGAAATTTATTTGACCTTTGAAAAAAATTCAATTTCTCAACATTTTGTTTTATGGAGTTCAATTCAATTCAATTCAAAAAATTCATTTATTTGTACACAAAAAATTATTACATAAGAAAAATAAATTTTAGATTTTAAAAAATAATATATACAAATAAAGATATACATGCTCTTGTGTTTCATAGGAAACAGTGGCAGAGCATGAGAGTTGCAGCATATGCAGACAAATTTAACACTAAATAAAATAGATTTTTAACATTTAGTAATATAAACAATTTAGAAAAAACAAGAATCACAAAGATAACATAAACATAAACATGAACAAGAAGATGAACAACCAAGAGTTCTTACTTCAGCAACAGAACACACACGAGCACCAGAAAACTTATCGGAAAAATGCATTTACTTCAGCATACGTTTTTTCCAAAATCCAGACCCTAACGTTTCCCAAGAACATTTTAATTTGAGACAGAATCTGTATGGAGTGGGGTAGCTTATTAAATAAGAAAGGCGCAAGATATGAATAAAAGTGTCTAAAATGTTCCTTGAAAGGCATTGGGACAATACAGTTGTGAGAGTGAATATTATAGTTTATAATATTTGGACGAATATTCATATAATCTTTACGTAAGAAAAAAATTTTCAGAATTTTGAGCACGTACATGTATCTCAGTGGAAGAGCGTTCGTTTTAATGAATAGAGGGAGTGAATGAGTTCTACGATTTTTGTGATAAATAATTCTTATTGCATGCTTTTGGGTTAGAAAAATCGGATTTAGGTTAGCAGAGTACATTCCACCCCAACAAGATAACCCGTACAATAGTTTTGATTCGACAAGAGCAAAGTATATGGTTCTTAATACTAATTGGGGAACGAGAGGGCGCAATAAATACATTTTGCGAATTGCTATTAACATGTATTTGGACAAGCATTTGATATATTCGTTCCAGTTTAATTTGCTATCCAAATGCAAACCCAGATAGCGAAACGTTGAAACCTTTTCAATTTCTGTACATCCGGAACAGTTAAACTCACTACACTGATTTTTATGATACACAACGGCGTTATGGGGAATTTGGTAGTCGTTTCCTATATTGAACAGCATACACTTGGTTTTGTTACTCAAAATCATGCCATGTAAATCAATCCATTTCCTGATGAGCTTTAAATCATTATTCATATCCTGTATGATACTCGGTTTTGAAGATCCATCGTAGCTTAGTGCAATATCGTCCGCAAAAGCAGTTTTCTTGGCTTTCGTTTCTAAGTCAAATATTGAGTTAACATATATAAGGAACAGTAGAGGTCCAAGGACAGATCCTTGAGGAACTCCTACGTTAAAATTGGTTATTGGGCTGAAATGGTCATCAATTTTAACTGTTTGTCTACGGTTTGCGAGATAGGATCTTATCCACGAGTAAGCCACTCCACGAATACCGATATGATAAAGTTTTGCCAGAAGCACAAGGTGGTTGACCATATCAAATGCTTTACTGAAGTCAATAAAAATAGCTCCTGCCTTAAGCCCCTTGTTAAGATAGTCAAAAACAGGACTAAGAAAACTCAGTAAAGCATCTTCAGTACCAGTGCCACTTTGAAACCCAAATTGTTTGCAGTTTAAAAATTTGATCTTATCAAGGTATTGAATTAACCGACCCTTAACAATTTTTTCGAAGATTTTAGAGAAGCTTGAAAGTAGAGAGATGGGTCTGTAATTATTTTTTTCTAGCTTGTTGCCCTTTTTATATATCGGAATGACCACTGCTAGCTTGAGATTGTTTGGAAAGGTACCAGTTTCAATGCTTAGATTGAAAAGATAACATAGTACATCAACTAGTAGGTCGCCAAATCGCTTACAAAGAAGGGAGCTAATCCCGTCAGCTCCAACTGATTGTTTGTTTTTAATACTAGAAAGTTGAACAATTAGTTCTTCTCTAGTTACTGGCTTAAAAAAGAAGGAATTACTTTGGTAACTACCCTGATTATGTAGAAGTGGGTTATCAAGATCTATTTCAGGTAAACTACCTGTACTGTCTTTGATTATATTGATGAAGAAATTGTTGAACTCATTGGCCACTTCATTTTTATCCGTACAAATTTCTGAGGTATTTTTTTTGTAAATTTTGTCGATAGTATTCTTTTTAGCTTTGTTACATAGGATTTCATCTACCAATTTCCACTCCGCTCTAGAATCGCGGCTTGCGAGGTTGAACTGTAGCTGATAATATGCTTCTTTAGCAATTTTTGTTTCAGTTTTTACTTGTTTGACTAATTTAATGTGGTATTGTTTCAGCCGGTCATCAGTAGGAAACCTCGAACACTTGATCCCAATTTTATTTTTTTGATCAATAAGATTTAAAAGCGAATCAGACATCCAACGTTTTAACTTTTTTCGTTTTTTATAAGATTTGGTTGTTGTAGATGATTCAATATGAGTATTTAAAACAGAAATAAATTTCTCAAAAGCTGTGTCTGGTTTTTTTGTATTAAAAACTTCATACCATGTTCCTTGAGTAATGAAGGAAGCACGCAGAGAATCTATGTGAATTTTTTTAAACTGAAAATCTGTTTCAATCTCTTGTTTTTGCTGGCTCACAGAATGAGAGAACTGCAGTTTAACAAAAATTGCATTATGGTCAGAAGGAATAAATCTATTAGTTAATGCAGTAATCCCAAAAGCTGCAGTTGGGTCAGTTCTGTAGAAAACATGATCAAGGCATGTTTCACTTGGGAATCTCGTTGGAACATTCATGATTGAGTCCATCCCAAATGCTGATAGCATTAATAGGTACTCAAATTGAATCTTGGATGATTTAAGGATGTCAATATTCATATCACCAACAATGATGAGGTTTTTTGCTCGAAAGGACGCTAGAAACGGTTCTATCTCGCTCAGAAATAAATTGGGACTAGAATTATGATGCAGCCTATATATGCATAGGAAGGGTAGAGATACATCATTATAAGATACGCTAACTTGTAGGCAGTCAGCTGATCGAAAGGAGTGATTTGTTACCGATAACGGTTGAATTTGGTTACTAATCAAAGCTGCCACACCACCAGACCTGTAGGTGTTGTTACAATTAGCATACAGTATATACCCATCAATATCGTAGTTGCAGACTTCATAGTCATATATCCATGTTTCGGTTAGAAATACTAGGAGAGGGGGCTTGGGAAGCATTAAAAAGTTTGCTGTGAAAACATCGAAATTTTCTCTAATGCTACCAATGTTCTGTGATATAAACTGAAAGCGCTCTTGGTTGTTCATCTTATCTAAAAATTAAAGAAAGTAATTAAAAATAAACAAAAAGTAAGAAATATTTTACTTAACTAAATAGCAAGGAATACTTGTATTTCAAAAATAAATATACTTGGTATTGCATGACGGCACATATACATAAAAGTTGATTGCTGTAAATATCTTAACAGTGTTATGATTGTTGATGTTGAGCAAAAGTTATGAATGATTATTTGATAAATGTTTTGGCATGTTCTAGTGAGTTAATCAGAATTGCAGGCTCGTTTTCCTTTATTCGAATGTAGATTTTTCCATTTCTTAACCAGCAGTACTTGATTTTGTTACTTTTTTTGTATGTCCTCAGTTGTTTTAATATTTCACCGTTCATCCCAGTTAGTTTATCACTTATATATACACGATTGTCTTTATTAGAGATATTACAAATATCAGGATAGAGATCTTTCCACTGTAACGGAACATTGTTCTTAACACTATTTAGCAGGTTTAATTTTGTTTGGTGTTTGTCAAAGACGATTGTTACGAACATAGGCGTTTTGGCGCTATTTCTAGCAGGGCGTAGTGACTTAGTTTGCTGCATATATGAAGAGACTACACAATTAGATTCAAACCCATACAAGCTACTTAGTTTATTCACTACATCAGCCGCGGATGGAGTTGATGGCGGCAATCTTGTTACCACAATCTCGTTTTGTAAACTGCGTTGTTTAAGCAGGTTTAACTCTGCTTGAAGTTTTTCGACTGCCAACTCAGATTTTTGTAAGTTAATATCAATTTTATCTACCCGTTTCTTTAGTAATTTGTTTTCATGTAGGATATTTGTTATTGTTTCCTGAAGCATGGATTGGTTTTGAGCTGCAGAAATGAACAATTGTTTAATTGCTGCCATTATGTCGGCATTTGTTGGATTTACGTTTTCAAATAATTTTGTTATTATTTCTTCACTCATTTCACTAATTTAATATATTTGTTTTTATCACTGAATAAACTTTTGAAAATGAAACTTTTGGTTTGAAGAAAAAACAAAATATTTTAATGTCACAATTCTGACTTGAATAAAATTTATGAAATTTTTGGTTGTAACTTAGAACCGGTAAATTGGATTTTTTATTTGATTTGTACAGTTTCGTTTAGTTTTAATATAAATTGTAATTATTATATATAAATAATCACCAAATAAAACTCAAAAATCATAATTACTAAACTGATTTAAACAATTTTTTAATTATCACGATAGATACAATTAGTTAATTAAATTATGATAGCCGATGCAAACAAGCGACTTATTCGTTTGCCATACTAATTGAAACTCGTTAATCGTTTTGTGCAGTGAACGGCTCATATATGTATATATATGTAAATATTTAAAAACGTTTAATAACTAAAAAATAAGTAATAACTAAGAAAAAATGAAGTTGCGCTATAACCAGTATTGGTTCGAGCAGCTTGAAAAATAAATTATTTCTGGACTAGAGTTTACGGTTGTAAAATTATGTCTCAAAACAAAAACAAAGTCGTTGAAAGCAATTTACAATTGATTAATTCTAGTCCGGAAATGATTACATATGTAAATCAATTATAGTTGTTTTAAATATATTGTCTTAATGAAAATAAAGGAAAAAAAAATCATAATTATATTTTTAAAGGGATGTGAATGAGAAGGAGTAAAAACACCATTTAAAACCCGGTCAAGTGGGGTGTCATTTGAAAAAGCAATTGTTTAGAAACATTGCTTATTTGTATGCACCCTCTCACCTCCTACGGTTAAAGGAAATGTTGTAAAGAGTGAATGAAAACTGTAGCGGACGGGCCATCATTTAAAATATTAATTGCGTATTGAGGGTGGAAATTTTGAAAAAAGTGAGGTGAGGTGTCCTATAAAAGGTGAATTTTCTAGTTCAAAACAATTTTTTTGTAATCTTAGAAAGCACAGTTTTTGACTTACTCTCTCCTGACCTGATGGAAACTGAAAATCGTAAAGTTATATTGTAACTTGTAAAGCAAGACAACATATAACAAAAACAAACAACAATTAACAAAGCGTCTAATTAGAAGCACCTGATAAATTGGAAAACACGTAATGAAGAAGTATAGTGACTGTTGAAAACAATTTGAATTTGCCTTTAATCTTGATTTTCGGTTTTTTATTGTTGTGTCAATAAAATTGTTATACTAATTATTAAACCATTGTTGTATATGGGTAGTTCTACAAACATAGGAATTTTGGACGGCTCTGCTTATTTCGTTTTTTTTTTTCGAAAATTTTTTTTTCACATGAAATTTGTAAACCTTAACTATGTCTATCTGGTCACCCAAAATAAACCCGTTTCGAAATATATTTCTTAGAAAAAAATTATTCAAAACGTCAAAGTCTCAGTCCCCTAGCGTGTCCCACCTTGAAAGTCAAAGCTGGTAAACTAAATAATCAATGATTCTATGTGTGTAGAGACAAATTTACACGGTAGTAATAATTTCGAATAATTATGCCTTAATAATGTGTAAATAATCCTAACATTATTCTATATTTCATATAAGATATATCCTATTAAAGTTAGTCCCACGAATTTGTTATTATTCTCCTGCCCAATCAAAACGCATTGAAAATATTGGAAATTCATACTTCTATCAACTTGTCGCTCGTCACAGGAATTAATTAAAGTTCAATAAATATAATATTGCAAGAGTTTTAATTACTCCGATAAGGATATTTTTTAATTTTGACTCTTGTATTTTTTTGTATTTTTTTTTTTGACTGGCCACATTCAGAAAAGTTGAAAGAACGTCATCAACTTTAACTAAAACTAGTTGCCAGAACTCATACGCAAAAAACATGTCGTGCCGTAATCAGCTCCATTTTCTTCCTTCGTGTGTAGAACTACCCATATAAATATACCTGTGCTACACATTCATGAAGAATAAAGTACCTTCGTTGTGGGAAAAAGTTCACTGTCCTTCCAATGGCTAAAGTTCTTCATCGTAAAACATCCATCACTTGTAACAAACTTAATTTATCATACACATAAAAAAGTTTCTTCTACTCAAACAAATTTTCCTTCAAATTAATTTCTCATTCTTAATTTTTCTACACAAATTTTTCATAAAAAAAATTAAAAATTTCTTATCATTTTTTCAGCTCAATTTTTTTTTGTCGACTTTCTTGGAAACGATGAAGAAAAATCTTTCGAAATTAAACAATAACAAGCAAGTACGTTTAAGAAAATATAATAAAAAACAACACAACAACAAAAAATTGGAGAAAAATCATTTTTCTTTCTCAATTTTTTTTGTATATATATATATTTTTTTAATTTTCTCAAAAATTAATTTAAAAAGTTTTATTTTATTTAAAATATAAATTTGTAAAGTCTTGTTTTTTAAAAGGGGGGGAAAATTAGTTCTTTGGCATGTCTATTTCATAATTTCAGTGGAGATTGATTAAAGGTGATAGGTATGGACTCCACTCGGAATGGTGTCGTCCTTACTTCATAAATATACATTTATCCTCAAAAAATTCTGAAATTAATTTTAATGAATCTTATAAGATATTATAAAAATTAAAAGTATTAAGTGGCTATTATATTTATTCCGCACCCCTTTTTTATTTAGTTGGTAATGCTTCAAATAAAAATTCTAATAAGAAATGGCTTGTTGAATTTTCATTTTGTTAGGGTACAGAATTTTTTTTTTATTTTCAAATCTATTTATGTTTTAGGAAGAGGTTGAAACCTTTCTTAAAAAAAAAATATAAAAAAAATCGGCTAAAAAAGGGACAGGAGTAGATTTTTATATATATTTCAAAACAACAACAGACAAATATAATAAAAAATACTAAGAATATTTTTCTTCTTTGGGTGGGGAACACTGAGGGTTTATTTTTTTAATTTTATTTGATTAGAAAGGAGATTATTTTATAATGGAAGAGTAGGGCAGTATTTTTACATTTATGAAAAGCGAACATATAAACTCGTTAGATGAAGGGGTTGGTGTACATAAAGAAAAAAATCGTAAAGATTCTATAATTCAATTGTTTACTTTAAAATTTTCAAAATTAAGCCCCTTATACAATTTGCATATGCATAATTTTGTTCCCGGAAAGTTTTGATTCGAACTCGACTGTTGGGAACTTTTATGAAAATATAAACGTTAAAACGACAAAATTTTAAATTAACAAAAAAACGGTCGCCAAGGGTTCCGTGAATGTACAAGAGCACAATATTAAAAATAATTGACAAAGTTGTGTTGTAAGGCCTTTATATTACGAGACCATAGACACATAAAAAATAAATGTTTCATCGTAAATGTCATTAGTAAATGTCAATCTTATTTAAATTGATCGAAATGACACAAAAAATGTTACTTGACATTAAATCTTATCCATAGTCGTTTATGGTAACTAAAGAAAGATTTAATTATACCAGTTTGTAAATGTTTAAAATTAGAAAAAAATTCGGTCGATAAACATACTAAAAATAGCACTTTTTTGATAATAATTAAAAAACTGTGGACCGCAAAATTTTTTTTTAATGACGAGGTAATGTTTTCCATTACTCAGCCATTCTTGCAACTGAACCAGATGAATGGGGAATTTTGGATTTTTTCCGTCATTTTTATTTTATTTTAAATTAGTTTGTATTTAATTCATTTAAATTTACATATGATATTCATGATATGGTCATTACTACAATGCTGGTCATCATTATTGGCCCGTTACTAGGCCAACTGTACAACCTTGTATGGGCCATTGCTGATGTTTTTTCTCTGGACCATGAATGGCAACCATTTATTGTCCGAAGTTATCATCCAATAAAATTATGTTAATGGCCCAGTCGTGGTTGCCAGTGCTCGCCCATTGCTGCATTACTGGCTGCCAGTAATGGACCATTACTGGACCAGTTGTACAACTTTGTATGGGCTATGAGTTGTTATGATAAGTATTGTAATTCTGTAACGACCTCCCTTTATCTACATTTAAACAGTTCAAAAATCGTAAATCTTTATTCAGATTTGTGAATTGAAAGTATCCTGTGATTCGGAAAGGAATTTGTTGAAGGCTGTCGTTCAAATATCTAATTGGAAAAGACTATTCAAGATTTAAGGGAGTTCAACCATCGCCACCATATAAACTAAGGTATTTTTTTTCTGTTTGTATAGAGTATTATAGAAATATATTTTATTTGTTTTAATTTTTTGTTTCTTTTTGTTTAAAGTAATGCTAGCTTAATTTAGCCTACCAATAAGAGATTCCCGGACTTCGGATTGTCTTTGGGGGAAATCCGATATCCCGCGTTTATTTGTGTTATTTTGTGTCAACTAATACAATTTAATCTTATATTATAAAAGTCCAAGCGAGATTCAACAAGGTGAATTTCAGCAATTACAATGCTTTTAAGTTATAACACTTTTTTTATTAATAAAAATGGTTCAACTCTAGACAAAACTACTGGCACTTAATATTTGGAAACTTACCGGTATTCGATGTTAAAATTAAAACGTTGTTGTTTAAGACTCCATCTGGCAAGTCACATAGAAAGATCATGTTGATCCATTAACCAACGTAGATTAGAATTTTCTGTGTTGGCTAATGATTAATTTTTGATGCAGAAAATAGGTTTTTTTCCAAAGGAGTTATCCATGCTTTCGGAAAAAAATCATAAAAGATGGTTTGTTTGCAACCTAAGATTTGTTCTTAATGTTTTTCCCCATTCTGATTGCGATTTTGGTCATTTTATATCATATAGCTAGAAATCATAAAAAAATTTGCAACTTAATTTTTGTTCTAAGTATTTTTTCTTTCTTTTGGCTGATTTGATTCCATTTTCACTTGAGTTGGCGTCCCATTGAATAAAAGCGGACGGGTGAGGTCTGTATTTTGTAACACAGGTGGAGATGTTTTTCAACAACTGAAACTGAAATGACGTCGCTCAAAATGTATTTTGAGCATCTTCATCCCAGTTGAGTTTTTCTTCAGCAGATGAGTGGAAGGATTTTTAATACTAGTGTGGCGTTTCCACCTTTTTTATTTCTTTAAATTTTCACCTTTTTGTTTTTTTAACTTTTTCAAAATTAAGTTGGCAATAGTTTTGATTGATTGGAAAAGTACACTGTTTTATTTTTTAAATTTAAGTAGTCTGAGCAAAATTATTTTGTTCAGAATTGATTGTTAAAAAATATTCATAAAAATAAGTAGAGATTTACTTTTGAACAAATAGTTAAAGAGATAATTCAGTTTTGATTTCTTAAAATCTTTTAACGTAACGTAATTTTTGTGAAAACCAAAATTGAAAATTATTTGTTTCATAAAAACAAAAACGGTTGTGGAATTTAGTTTAGAAATAGTAGAAAAATTGAATATAGAAGTATGACTGGCTCTATATAAAAAATTTGTATAAAACATAAATTATTATTACATAATTTTTGCTACTCTTATTATCACACCTGAGTATGATTATCAAATTATTACTTTTGGAAGGTGTTTATAATAAAATAATTAAAATAAAATAAACTTGTTTGAGAATTTCGAGTTAAGTTTATTTTATGAAGAAGACGCTATAGCAATCTACTAAGGGAGTAATTGGAATTTGAATCTCATCATTTTTAAAGAGGTTATCAGGACACAAGTAAATATATAGCGAGAATTTAATAACAAGCTATAAAGTGGTGACCAAAGACGTGATCCTGAATTCTCATCAATTGAAAATTAAGCACATCATTGAAGAAAGAATTCAATTAAAAAACCGTAAGTACTTTTTCAATGAATTAAAATTATTGCCAAAACAAAAATAAAATTTTTAAAAAATATTCTTTTGTTTATATTATCTTTTGTTTGTTTTTATTTAATCGAAAATTCCGGTAAAATTTTATGTATATTTGTTTTTAAACTGTTTTCAAGTTACAACGGTAACAAATTTTTGTTTGCGGTCGGTCGTATTATTTTTTAACGGTCGGTATTTATTTTATTCTTGAAAATTATTATATTTCAAAATTATAATGAGCCGAAACAATTCTCCCACTCCAAGTGAAAATCTTGGTATCGTTTATGAGGAGCAGGAACCCGTATTTACTATAACGCAGAGTGCGTTGGATAAATTAATCCAAGATAGCATTTATAAGTATGTCGAGTCAAGAAGACAGCTATCATTTACATCTGTTAATTCGGACGTTGTAACGAATGCTGCTTCTGGGTGTTTAACATCTAAAGACACCGAACTAAATAATGTAAATTCATTGAAATTCAAACCACAACAGGTGTTATATAACCAAAACCCTGAAATATGGTTCAGACTTTTAGAGTTACAGTTTGCGAACTCTAATATTAAATCCGAAAAAACCAAATTTTCACACGCAGCAGGATCCATCGACTATCGTTTGCAGAATCAATTATCTGATTTGCTTCTTTGCGATTTAGGTCCTCAACCTTATACTTCATTTAAATCTGAAGTCATTCGGATATTGGGAGAGAGTGAGAAAACCAAATTGAACAATGTTCTTCATCGACTCACTCTTGGAGACAAAAAACCATCGCAGCTTCTTACTGAAATGCGATTAAAGGCTGGTGGCAACATCAACGAGAAATTCTTGAAACAAATATGGATGTCAAGACTTCCTCAATCCATTCAATTGGTGTTGACATCCTTTGAGAATGATGTGAGTTTACAGTTGTTAGCTGAACGAGCTGACAACTTACTAGAAACCATGTCACGTTCTCATGTTTCTTTAGTCGATGTTCAATCAACATCTTCTGCATCAAATGGTCAAATTTATCAAAGTCTTTTACACATTAATCAATTGTTGGACAATAGATTCGCGAGCTTTGAAACGCAAATAATGCAAAAAATAAATGCTATTTCATTATCTGGTGAAAATAGGTCGCGTTCTAAATCGCGTTTAAGTCGAAGTGCATCTAGATCCAAATCTAGAAATAGAAGTGAATCTTCTAGCGATCAATGTTTTTATCATAGTCGTTTCGTTGATAAAGCATTAAAATGCACTTCTGGTTGTAAGTTTTTCAAACAATTTATAGCCAATATGTCAGATTTAAAAAACGCGTAAATGATCATCAGTGCGCAGTCAGGAGCATTGATGATCGGTCTAGTAATCGTTTGCAAGTTTTTGAGCATTATTCAAAAAGAAAATTTTTAATTGATACAGGCGCTGATGTATCAGTTATTCCTTTAGATATTATTAAAATTAAGCCAGAATCATCAGTTTTCAAATTATTTGCTTAATTTAAACATAGGTCTTCGTAGAAATTTTACATGGGAATTTATAGTTGCCGACGTTTCGATCCCTATTATTGGATCAGATTTTTTAAAAAACACAGGTCTGCTTGTTGATATACAGAGACAGAGGCTAATAGATCCATCAACCTCTCTGTTCTCAACAGCTAGCCTTTCCGATAGTGATGAACCATCACTTTTCTTAATTGATAAAACAACTTTATCAACTGATATTTTAAAACTTCTTGATAAGTTTCCAGAGGTTACCAATCGGAACCTTGTGCCTGATATTACGAAACATAACGTAACCCATAGGTTGGAAACAATAGGTGTACCAATATCTTGTAAGACTAGGCGTTTGGCTCCTGACAAATTACTTATAGCCAAAGCTGAATTTGAAAAGATGGTACAACTGGGAATATGTAGACCCAGTAAGAGCGCTTGGTCCAGTCCATTACATCTGGCCAAGAAAAAAAACGGTGAATGGCGTCCTTGTGGTGATTATCGAGCATTAAACAGAATTACTGTTCCCGATCGATATCCAATTCCTCACCTCCAAGATTTTTCGCATCAGTTGGAGGGATGCACAGTTTTTTCATCAATTGACCTAGTTCAGGCATACCATCAAATTCCAATTCATCCGGAGGACATTCCTAAGACTGCAATATCTACTCCTTTTGGTCTTTTTGAGTTTTGCAAAATGACCTTTGGTCTTAGGAATGCTGCCCAATCATTTCAAAGATTGATGCATTCCGTTTTATCCGGATTCAATTTCTGCTTCGTTTATCTAGATGATGTTTTAATTGCATCAAAATCTCTAGAGGAGCATTTGAAACATTTACAAATGATTTTTCAGAGATTTTCTGAAAATAGTCTAATCATTAATTCAGATAAATGCATATTTGCAAAATCTGCAATTAAGTTCTTAGGCCATTTAGTTTCTGAACATGGTATATTGCCTGATCCTGAACGTGTTCAAGTCATTCAAGACTTCGAACGTCCCAATACAGTTAAACAACTTAAAAGATTTTTAGGTATGATTAACTTTTATCGACGTTTTCTACCTGCCGCAGCGGCAGATCAAATCTTACTAAATAATTTCTTAAAAGGATATAAGAAGAATAGTAAGATACCCGTTGCATGGACACCTGAGTCCATACAAGCCTTTATTAATTGTAAAGATAAATTGTGCAATGCAACATTATTAGCTCATCCTTCATCTTCAGCTCGACTGGCAATTATGGTCGATGCTTCAGATACTGCAATTGGGGCTGTTGTACAGCAGTTTGTCGAAAGAACATGGCAACCGCTCAGTTTCTTCTCTGTTCGTCTTAATGATACTCAGATGAAGTACAGCGCATATGATAGAGAATTACTCGCGGCGTACTCAGGCGTTAAGCATTTCCGGTATTTTTTAGAAGGTCGTGAATTTACACTATTTTCTGACCATAAACCATTAATTTTTGCTTTCAAACAAAATTTGGAAAAAGCATCTCCTCGTCAATTTCGCCATCTGGATTTCATTGGGCAATTTACCACTGATATCCAGCATATTTCTGGTGCCGACAATGTCGTAGCCGACGCGTTATCTCGCATAGATCAAATACTCATTCCAGAGAAAATTGATTATGCTGCAATCGCGGATGCTCAGACCAATGATGAGGAATTTAAAAATATTCTTCAAAGTAATATAAATTTGAAGTTCTCAACTTTTCCAGTCGCTTTCAATGAAAGTAGACTTATCTATTGTGACACATCAACAGCTATACTTAGGCCATATATTCCTTTGCAATTTCGCCAAAGTGTTTTTGATGCTTTTCATTGTCTTTCTCATCCTGGTGTTAAAGCTTCCACCAAATTATTACCTAAACACGTTATTTGGCCTTCTATTAATAAAAATGTCAAAATAATGGCGCAAAATTGTATAGCGTGTCAAAAGTCCAAGGTGTCTAGACATACTAAGTCACCTTTTGGTACATTTAAAACTCCTTCACAGAGATTCTCACAAATTCACCTTGATATCATTGGTCCTCTTCCAATATCGGAAAACCATCGATATTGCGTTACGCTAATAGATCGTTATACGCGGTGGCCTGAAGCGATTCCAGTTCCAGATATAACTGCTGCAACAGTCGCATTCGCTGTATATAATTCATGGATTGCTAGATTTGGTGTCCCAGAATCAATTGTAACTGATCAAGGGACTCAATTCGAATCGCAACTGTTTTCAGAGTTGTCAAATCTATTAGGTTTCAATAGATTTCGAACAACCAGCTACAATCCGAAGTGCAACGGTATGATTGAAAGATGGCATCGCACAATTAAGTCTGCAGTTATGTGTCATAATCGTACAGATTGGACACAGATTTTACCTACTGTTCTTCTTGGGTTAAGAACCACCTTCAGTGAAGAACTCCAAACCACTTCAGCGGAACTTACTTTTGGAAGCTCGATAAGAATTCCAGGGCAGTTTATCGATTCTACATTAAATTCTTTTAAGCCTCAATCTGAGTTCGTCAAACAATTAAAACAGCATTTTGATGAGTTACGACCAACACCAGCATCCAGACATGATTCATCTTCCTCTTTTGTGAGTAAAGACTTACTAACCTGCTCACATGTATTGTTGCGTACAGATGCTGTAAGGAAAACTTTACAACTTCCTTACACCGGTCCTTTCAAAGTTTTAAGTCGAAGTGATAAGAATTTCAATATCGAAATTAATGGTAAATCAACCAAAATTTCAATTGACCGACTTAAACCATGTTTTCATGAAAATTTAAACGATGAACAAACAAGTTCTATCGTTAAAGCAACTCAAAATATTCCTTCTGAATCATATGCTAATTTTAATAATTATCAAACTGATCATTCTGATTCCGTTTTGAATCAACAAATTTTAGAACCCACTTCTCTTCTGAAACAATCAGATGTAACTGGTACGAATCAATCAGATTCAGTTCGCCAAAATAAACCTAAAATAAAAAAACAGGTTACTTTTAATGATCAGCCTATTGTCATCACCATTCCCAATTTAAAAATTTCAAAATCTGGAAGAGTAATTAAAACACCGCAAAAGCTTTTGAACTCAATTCGAGAGTGTTTTAATGATTTTAAGAAATCTTTACTTCCAGTATAGGATGAAAGAAATCGTTTTTTGTGTTTTCTCATGATCATCTACGTCGTTAGGATCCTGATTCTTGTGATGGTTTCGTGATTATTTTCTTTTTCATAATCACTGGGGAGGGAGTATTTGTGGCGTTTCCACCTTTTTTATTTCTTTAAATTTTCACCTTTTTGTTTTTTTAACTTTTTCAAAATTAAGTTGGCAATAGTTTTGATTGATTGGAAAAGTACACTGTTTTATTTTTTAAATTTAAGTAGTCTGAGCAAAATTATTTTGTTCAGAATTGATTGTTAAAAAATATTCATAAAAATAAGTAGAGATTTACTTTTGAACAAATAGTTAAAGAGATAATTCAGTTTTGATTTCTTAAAATCTTTTAACGTAACGTAATTTTTGTGAAAACCAAAATTGAAAATTATTTGTTTCATAAAAACAAAAACGGTTGTGGAATTTAGTTTAGAAATAGTAGAAAAATTGAATATAGAAGTATGACTGGCTCTATATAAAAAATTTGTATAAAACATAAATTATTATTACATAATTTTTGTTACTCTTATTATCACACCTGAGTATGATTATCAAATTATTAATTTTGGAAGGTGTTTATAATAAAATAATTAAAATAAAATAAACTTGTTTGAGAATTTCGAGTTAAGTTTATTTTATGAAGAAGACGCTATAGCAATCTACTAAGGGAGTAATTGGAATTTGAATCTCATCATTTTTAAAGAGGTTATCAGGACACAAGTAAATATATAGTGAGAATTTAATAACAAGCTATACTAGCATAACCAGGAATGAATAGACAATACCATCCAACCATCACACGAAATGTTACGGTTGGCGAACAGTCTTGTGACCGGGAAGATTTAAAATTAAATTACCTTATTAGGGGCTAACCGAATAATTCTATTTCCAATAATTTAACCGAATAATTCTATTTCCCGACTTTTGTTTTCTTTGACGATACTTCGAGCACAAATTAGTTAGGGAAAGCCAGAATACAGTCAGGGCGTGATCAGGACCGGGTCTGTTCAGAAAAAGCAAGTCTTATTAGCAATCTGATGTGGTCCTGTTCCGGGCCTGAATTACAATACTATTTTATGGTTAACCTTATTTGAATGTATCAGACCCTGATTTGGTTGTTCGTATTTGAACCCTAGCTTAAATTTAATTTGGTTAAAATTCACTAAAATATTATCCATTTTTAAAATATGTAGTTAAAATCGTTTCATGTATGTTTTAGTTATTGATTCTCGGCTGAAACACCATAATAAAAGCGATTAAGGTGGCATGTTTTTTAATTTTTTTCATTGTAGTTTTTTTTATTTTATTTTAATTAATTTATGTATATAATATGTATGTATTTATGTATATAATATAACTATGTATGAACATATATCAGGGTCTGGTCCGGATATCTCAATCAGGGTCTGATTCGATTATCCCAATCCGGTTCTGAGCCGATTATCCCAATCAGGGTCTGATCCGGTAATTCATTTCAGGATCTGATAGGGAAAAAGCGTCACACAAATGATCAGGACCCAATCAGGCTGCCCTACCAATGCACGTATATTACGGTGACCACACTCGTTGTCGATTAAAGTCAAGAAAGCCTCCACATAAAACTGCCAGCAACCTGCTGGCAACTAATTTTAATATCTTTTGATCCACGGGTGTGACAACCCCGCGCACTCCAGTCCCTGTTATTAGCAACCTGCTGGCAACTAATTTTAATATTTTTTGATCCACGGGTGTGACAACCCCGCGCACTCCAGTCCCTGTTATTGGCACATGAGTTAACGTGAGATATCACATACCACTGGCAATAGCAGTGAGATATCACTAGCCAAGGTGATATCTTAGGGGTGCTGGCGGATGAACTGTATTCAGTCAACGGTAGCACTCTCAATCTTAGCTAATGAATATTCCCTGATGCTGGAACGCTGTAGCTTGCTCGAAGAAACGAGCTTTCATATAACTATATATCTGAGCTTTAATCATTGAAAAATATACTGCGTCCCATAATCAGGGATTATGCCATTAGCTGGACTATTGGCAAACCAATTTTAGTTATGTTCCTGCAAATTTTTAAAACAAATTTGCTTTTTATCTCTTATTTTATTTTTATTTTCCCTATCCTATCACGAAATATTGGCCTATGTCATATTTTATATGTGATAGGATTTATAGTTTAGTTGTCCATTATTTAACAAAAAATATTAAAAAAACAAAAAAAACAGATTTGCGTCCATTAACATCCATAGAACGCATGTTGTTGTGGGACCTTGGTCTTAAAAGGTTTTTATGTGTTGTTGTGACACATATTGTAATGCCTACTACACATCACATTTTACTAAAAAAAAAAAAAAAAATCTTGGGTGCATGGGACACCTCTTGGAATGATTACAACACACCTGGCCTTTCTATTACTAACCCGACTTCAACCCAACCTGGTTTCGATCTGCCACGTTATACCTGGCTATACTAAACCGAATAAGAACGAATCACTTCTGAGACATCCATTTGGCAACTCCCGATGTAGTAGCATGGATAGACTCACTCGTTGTAAACATCTAATGTTCAAAGGTACTGCCCAATGTTAAAATATTTTACTTTTTAACTAAAAGACGCGCAATAAAATCGATTGTAAGCTCATTTAATGTTTATTCATGTTTTGTTTTAGCTAGATTTCATAGTAAAATCTACCTATTTTAAGTTTTATTTTTATTTTTAAAATTTTATTTAGTGATACCATGGAACAAGAACGGATGCACTTCTAAATCTGCTAAAAATATTAGTAGATCGTCCAAATACAGCAATACCCTATCATGTAAGTGGTATAGAATTACTTTATGCATTAGTTTACACAAGGTTTAAGGTGCATTGGGCAACACAAAGGAAATAACCGTGAAATGGTAAAGTGAAGGACCACGAACTGTAAAGACTGTCTTATCCCTTGAAAACATATCAAGTAGAATTAGCTGCACGACTGTAATAATTGACGACACAATGCGAGTATTTTATTTGCAGTGTCAGCAATGCGATGCCATGGTAATTCGTACACATTAGACGGTCACCTTTCTTATGTAGCAGATCCATAATATCTGTTTTTCATTAATCAGCTTATTCCTCTTAGTAAGGCGTGGCGAGAATCAGATCTAATATACATAAGGCTAAAGCTGCTCCTCCATTTTCAATCAGTTCTACAGGGAAACAATCGTTACCTGGGGATTTGCCATTTTTCAGTTTGTGGATGGCAGCTTAAACTTCTATTGTAGGGTAAGCTACAAAATAGCCTGACTCGAAATAATTTCCTTTTTTTCTAAATAAAATGACTTGTGTTGTATGAATTACAATATGTGGATTAAGGTCCTCCAAGAACATGCATTCTACAGGTGTTGATAAACGCAAATTGTTTGTTGTTTTTCGTTTTTTCATATTTTTTTATACAACGGATAACTAAACAATAACTCCTATCACATAATAAAATGTGACATAGGTCATTCTTTCATAATACGATAGAGGAAATAAAAATAAAATAAAATAGTCTAATATTCCTTGATCATGTAACGCACTGTCGACTGGTATGCCAATAGATTGGAATACACAGGCTTGTCACTTACGTAGATCAAAAATAAAAACATTACAAATCAACAAAAACTAATCCCTCTGACCCTGAACTTGATTCATCTGAAATAGGAGATATTGAAAGTGGGATCGCTATACTGTCAGCAGATCAGTTTCATTTCGTTTTAAAGTAATTTGTATGTTTTTTGTCATTAGATTTTTTTTGTAATTTAAACTTTGCATCAGCAAAGAGTAAGATCAGTAAGAACCATTTGTTGAATAAAACCATTCTATTATTTTTTATGCCATATAAAATTCGAGTGTATTATCAGAGAGCATCGCGTCAGGTACTCCAAACAGATGGAAAACTTTATTCTTTGGATATTCTGTAACTTTTGAAGCACTTATAGATCTGAACGCATAAGGAAGTGGAAATCGGCTATAGTGGTCGAGAATGATACATAAATGTTTTTCGATACGGCCGTTCTTGGATACGACCTACAAAATCGATGAAAAAACTTTGTAATAGTCGAAAAACTTCAATCTGTTCACCCATTTCGGGTCTTATGGAAAAATTCACTGCTTAACTGCTTTTACAAGTTTCGCAGTTAGTAATATAACCCTAAAATTGAGAAATCTTTGGTAATAAGGCTTTAGAAACTCAGTTGTTTTGGATATGGTGGATTAGATGGATCAGTTATGGTGGATTATGGGCTCTTCTAATAAGTGTATTGCACTCTAAAAAATCGAAATATGAAGACGTAAATTTACCATTATAATAAGCCTTAATTTACGTCTTTTTTTAAGTAATATTCCTCTCCCATTTTAAAATTCCACCAAGAAGGTGTATTGTAATTATTTTACGGCGAAATACGTAAATTTTAATATTTTTCTTGTGTGTTTACGACAAAAAGTGTAAAAATGCATCCAAAGATCTAAAATTTGAATATTTGTTTTTTTTTGTGAGTGATTCTAAAACTCAACAATAATTTTTCAAAAATCAATAATTTAATTTTAAGGTTAATGGTCACAGAATGAGTGACTTATAAAACGAATATTAAAAATTTTCTGTTTTCCTTATAATTTTAATGTTACAATTTTTTAATGAATTTTTAAATGATTTTATTTTTATGAAATAAAGATTTATTTTTTTATGCAGAAAAAATAATTTTGTATTTATTTCTAGAACACCATTATTGATTAATTTACACATTGTGACATAATATGCAGATAAATCAGTGTAAAATAATGTTAAAAAAATGCGTCTAAAGTTGTATTTTTACAGTCAATGTTACACAAAATTAAGTTTAATAATACATACTTTAATGTATTTTAACTTACAACTTATTGCGTATTTTTACTGATTTTAAGGCGATGGTTGAAAATTACCCTTATGATAAATGGTAACTGAATGCCATTTATAATAAATGTAAATTTACACGATTTTTTTTAAGAGTGTACAAACAAAAAATCTGTTGTACGAGAATAAGTAAAAAAAAAATTTTACCGGAAGTGACAAACCGGAAGTTGGGATGCAGAACTGTTGTGAACCGCACTAAATGTTTATGTACCAAGTTTCATCCAATAAAAATAGGTACTACTCGGAACTCCTACCACTTTGTTCAATATCGCTAAAACACTAATCAGTTCCTTGCCATACATATTTGCATCTTTTTCCAAAGTGTCATCACAATTCATTCACGAACGAATGTTGTATGCTCCCAACAAACATTGAAACAATAAACAGGTGTTCGGGAGGCCCCCCACCACTTAACCCAATATTGTCCAAAAATTTTCTCTGTCATTTAAGTCTCCATTTTATTCAAAGTGTCATTAAAATTGATTAATGAATGAAGTCTGTATGCTCCCAACAAACTTTAAAAACAAATTGTGAAAAGTCGGCATTTGTATGGTAGACCCAACCGCCACTTTGATTAATGTCTTTTCTTTTTTTTTTATTTTTATTTTTGTGGAGAACAGACGTGTTTTTAATTACAGCCAAAAAATAGATAAAAATTAAATTAAAACTTGCTTTGTTTTTAACATTTGTTTTTAACATTTTGTGTTCAACATTTTTTTTAAATTAAACAAATGCAAATTAAATATTAAATTAAAATGGTTATTAAACAGATATTGGAATAGAGTGAAATAATATTTATGGTGAATTTGTCGTTAAATATAAAAAAAAAGTTATAATTTAAAAACAAACAAAAAATATAACCTCAATGCCGTACGTCAAACGTGATTCTCGTGTAATCAGTAATATTGATACTATCAAATGTGAGTCTTGTTCTACAGAAATTACTATTTCACAATCATATTTGGTGTGTGATGGATGCAATTTAATATACCATCCACGTTGTAAGAATATATTAGGAGCCAATATAACAAGAGTAGCAAGCGAACCAACTTGGTTTTGTTCGATGAATTGTAACAAAACTTGTTCTACAGCTGAAAACATAGCCAACAATTTAAGTTCAAATCAAGAATCACCGATACAAACAGATAATTTACTTCAACATACAAGCCAACATGTTCCGTATTTCAACTGTGCAACTTCTAAAAATCAAACAGCACTTGATGAAATCAAATCTATGATCATTAGTGTTCAAAAATCACAACAAGTGTTAGTTGATCAGTTTCATTTAATGAAAGAACAATTTCATAAAGTTTTGGAAGAAAATAAAAGTTTAAAAACTCAACTGAAGACTTCCATAGAAAAACAGATAGAATACTCTGCTAAGGTCAACCAACTTGAAGCAATACTAGATAATTGTCAACAGAAGGAGCTTGATAATAATATTATCATAGCTGGATTGCCAGATAATAAAACTCACCCTGAAGAAATAATTTCCAAAATTATTAGTGTGCTCAATGCAGATATTGATTTGAGTGAAATTGTAAGCACCAGTTATTTTGGAGATCATGCTAAATACGACAAATACAGAAATTCATCACATGATCAAAACAAATACTCTAGCAATACTTCCCTACTACTCGTAACTTTCAAAAGCAGCAAATCAAAACACCAACTTTTTTCAAAGAAAAAGGAATTAGGTAAAATATTTGCCAACCAAATTGGATTTAATACAACCCATGATCAACAGATTTTTCTTCGGGAGCATCTGACTCAATTTAAATTATCACTCTATCGAGAAGCGCTAAGATTTAAAACAAACTACAGCTTTAAACATCTCTGGATCAAGAATACAAAAATTCATCTCAGAAAAGAGGATAAGTCCAAAGTTTACATTATTGAATCACACGAATCACTTAGAAAACTAGTTTTGAAATTATATCTCACAAAACCAACAAGTACACAAACATCATCATAAATTTTATTTAATTATTCTTGTTTTTTCATTATTTTTTTTCGTTCTTTTACTTTGTCTTTTTTTAGCTTTTGAGTATATTTTACACATATAAATATGAACATTTCATTTTCATATCAAGTAAACAACAACAATAAGCATTTTTTAAAAGAAGAGGAATTTAAACATACAATAGAAAATATCAATGGTTTATGTGTCTTGTACATGAACATTAATCGACTTAAAAACAAAATTGAACGTATTGAAGAATTATTGCATGCAACAGAAGTCTCAGTGGATATCTTGGTGTTTGTTGAAACCTTTTTAAGTGAAAACGATATAAACATTAACATAAAACATTACAAAGCTCACCACGTATATAGAGAAGGAAGAACAGGAGGAGGAATAAGCATTTTTGTTAATGAAAATCTTGATTTTGATTATGATTCTTCGATTTCCCACCAAGAAAACGATGTTATCGTTGTCAAATCTAACAAGCTCAAACTAAATATTATTGGTTTCTACAGACCCCCGCATACAAACATAAGTGAGTTCCTCACGTTTTTTAATAACATTCTTGCCAAACATAGAAACGCTCTAATAGTGGGTGATTTTAATTTGAACATTTTTGATATAAATAGTCCAGAAATCTCGAACTACAAATCTGCCATAACAATAAACGGTTATCAAATTATTAATAGTGAAAAATCTGAATTTTACACACGCAAATCAAACGTAATCAAAACATCACTGGATCATATTTTATCGTCACAGTTAGACAAATTTTATGTTTTATACAAAGATACGATGCTTAGTGATCATAGGTTTTTGTTATTTAAAGTAGAAATACCAAACATCCCAAAGTTCATTTATAGAGAAATAAAAATAATCGATGATAATGCAATTTCTCATTTAATATCCAATACTGATTTTGAATCCGTAAATTTTATGGATTTTTATAACCAACTCCAAAACGTTATCAATGACACAATTATCACAAAAACAATTAAAATTAATACAAAAATCGAATTGAGTAGTCTTAAAAAGAAATGGTTTTCAGACGAAATAAATAACAAAATCAAAATAAGGGATAAGCTTTACAAATTATCAAAAAAATTCCCCGAAAACATTTATATTTGCGAATCGTTTAAGAAATTAAAATTCGAATGCAAGAAATCAATATTTAACGCCAAAAAAGATTATTACTCCACCTTATTTTCAAATAACAAAACTAATTCAAAAAAAATCTGGTCCATAATATATGAAATTCTTCAAAATAAGTCTCAAGCTGCAACCCCTGAAAAAATAAGCCTTTATGACTCAAACTCCAATCTAATTACTGAGTGTCCAGTAGTCGTTTGCAATCAACTTAATCATTTTTTCGTTAACATTGCTATCGACCTACAATCTGAGTCGCAAGAAAACATACCACAATCCGTAAATAATAATGATTCGATATCCATATCTACAAATAATCTACTTGAAAATTTTTTTTCTATCTCCAACCAAGATGTAAAAGATATGATATCACATCTGGACTCGAACTCGGCTTGTGGCTATGATCAAATTTCAGCAAAATTTATAAAAAAACATTGTGACACAATTGCTCCACCGTTAACTATTGCCATTAATCACTGTTTCGAAACAGGAATATTTCCAGATAAACTCAAACTCGCCAGAGTTGTACCGATTTTCAAAAAGGGAGATAAGTTTGATAAAAACAATTACCGACCGATATCCGTACTTCCTACAATATCAAAACTTTTTGAAAGGGCCATTCATAATCAAATTTTAAACTTTCTGAATATACATTCTCTAATACATAAAAATCAATTTGGCTTCCTAAAGCGCAGTAGCACACTTTCAGCATCGTTACAGCTCGTTGAAACTATTTATAAACATATGGAACTAAAAAAAGCTACTTCGTGTCTCTTTATCGATTTGGTTAAAGCGTTCGATTGTGTAGATCATGAAATTTTAATTCAGAAACTGATTGATATTGGAATCCGTGGAAAAGCCCTCGCGTTAATTACCAATTATTTATCAGATCGTGCGCAGTTTGTACAAATAGGAAACACCAAGTCAGATATTTTGGGAATTAGGTGTGGGGTTCCCCAAGGGTCAATTCTGGGTCCTCTACTATTCCTAATTTATGTAAACGACATATTCAAACTAGATTTAAATGGTTTATTGCAACTGTTTGCCGATGACGCTGTCTTATCATATGGCTGTCCAAACAATATTGAACTTAAAAGAAATTTGGAAGACGATCTTCTAATTCTAAATGGCTGGCTAAATAAAAATAAACTACATCTTAATATATCAAAAACATTTTTTATCAACTTCTTTATAAGGAATCCAATCGACAATAGAAATAGTTTTGACAATATTATGCTCCATGATGATCCAATCTTTAGAAAAGAAAGTGGTTGTTATCTCGGGTTATTTCTTAGTTCAAAATTTAACTGGTCTCATCATGTGAACATGGTTAAGGCTAAGATATCTCCAATAATAGGATTATTAAAAAGAGTTGGTAAATATCTAATAACAAACGTGGCACTTAATGTATATTATAGCTTTATTCATTCTCACTTGGTCTATTTATTACCAATATGGGGTAGCTTAACGGAATCAAGATTACAGGAACTACAGATTTTACAAAACAAAGCATTGAAATCTGTGTATAAACTTCCCCGTCTAACGCCAACCATAAATTTATATAACAATAAAATCTTACCTATTTCCAAGTTGATTCATTATGAGTACATGCTAACAATTTACAAAATGCAAAACAATACAATTAAATTTAACAATCAATTGATAACAAATTCCTCAATCACAGGGCGAGCAGGTAGATTTGCAAATCACTTAAGACCACCAAGATATACTCTAAACATAACTCAAAACAGCATCTTCTATAAAGGTATCAATCTCACAAATGATTTACCCTCTGAGATTAAATGTTGCAATGTGGGTTCCTTCAAAAGCAAACTTAAACAAAAACTTTTTGAAAGCTATAAAGTGGATTACTATAATGTTCATCATTGAAAAAGTAAAAAAGAAAAAAAGAAATATTTTATCTAATTAAAAATAATTTTACTAATCATTGTAGTTTAATCAATGTAATTGTTTGTTGTTGTTGTCGACTTGATATTTATTAGGGACGTTTTTGTTTTTTCTCTTTTTTTTCTTTCTTAGAGTTCACAATTCTAGATTTATATTTGGATTTAACTTGATAGTTTGTAAGAATAATAATGAGTAGAATGTAATAGTATTTGAAACAAAATAATAGTATATATTGATAATAATTGTTGTACTAGAATTAATAGTTTTCCTGTAATGTAAATTTGGTTTTATTTTGGAAAATATAAAAAAAAAAAAAAAAATGTGTCCCAAAAGATAATAACTATCTTTTCACACTAATTGGAACCTTTTTCATAAGTTTCATCATAATCACTTCATTATTGTAGGCTGTAGTATGCACAAAGACACTGAAAAAACTTCGGAAAGTACAAAAAATTTTTTTACCGGAAGTTGGGATGCAGAACTGTTGTGAACCATACTAAATACTCATGTACCAAGTTTCATCAAATTTGATTATCAGGTACAGATGTTATTGAGCTTTCAAAAAAATAGGTGTACGGGAAACCCCCCACCACTTTGTTCACTATCGCTCAAAAACTAATCAGTTCCTTGCCATATATGTTTGCATCTTTTTCCAAAGTGTCATCAAAATTCGTTCACGAACGAATGCTGTGTGCTCTCAAAAAACATTGAAAAAATTGTGACACAGTAAACAGGTGTTTGGGAGGACCCTCACTGCTTATTCCAATATTGTCCAAAAACTAATCAGTTCTTTGTTATTTAAGTCTCCATCTTTTTCCAAAGTGTCATTAAAATTGATTAATGAATGAAATCTGTATGCTCCCAACAAACTCTAAAAACAAAGTGTGAAAAGTCAGCATTTGTTTGGAAGACCCCCCGCCACTTTGATCAATGTGTCCCAAAATATGGTAATTTTCTTCTCACTTCAATTGGAACCATATTCATAAGTTTCGTCATGATCACATCATTATTGTAGGCTGTAGTGTGCATAAAGTGTGCATAAAAAAAAGTGGAAAAAACAGCTGTTGTATGGTGGACCCCCAATCCTTTATCCAATGTACTCTTAGAGCTGACAAAATCCTTCTCATGTTATTTGAAAGCTTTTCCCAACGTTTCATGAGAATCGGTCGGTAATTGTAGGCTACAGTAAGGAAAAAAAACTTTTTAACCGGAAGTGACAAACTGGAAGTTGGTATGCAGAGATATTGAAAACAGTACTAAAACCTTATATACCAAGTTTCCATTAGATCATTAGCCGGGATTAGAAGTTATTGAAGATTTAAACTTAGAGGTGTTCGGGAGACCCCCTGCCATTTTGTCTAAATTTGGAATGATTCCAGATCTACCATTTTCAAGTGAACCTGTATCATTTGCCAAAGTTTCATATATATCATATGCAGAAAGGTCACACACCCACATACCCACACACCCCCATATAACACACAGACGTACACGAAAATGTTTATTGGCTATTTAGATAGAGAATGGTCCAAAACAAAAGAAAAAACAAAATTTAAATAAATTTTTTTTGTTTTTTCGTCTCCGCTTATCATATATAGTCGTTTGGCACATAAATTTTTCCGAAACTCCTTTTTCCGATTTTAATATGGAATCTACCTGTATAAGCAAAAAAAAATGTATGTCTGTCTGCCGGCCGGCCGTCACCGCCGACAAAATGTAGAAAACGGCTAAAGGAATTTGAAAAATTTTGAATTATAAAAAAAGGTACACTCAATGGTAAGAGCCGAAAGGTTGTCTGTCAAAATGTCAAAAAAATCATTAAGTTTGTCAAAACAAGGAAATATGCATATTTTTTGCTTAAAAATCGATAATTTTAAGTGATAATGAGTAGGAATAAAGAATATGGAGAAATCTGGATGGTCGGGATTGGTATGCGAGATCAAAAAATAGATTATTGCATTATAAGTTTGTCAAAAAAATGTTGTCAAGTGTGTCAAAAGAAAGATTTTTATTTATTTTTTTACCTAATTGTTTGGAAAAAAATAAAATTAATTATTTGTTTGACATGAAATTTTATTATTATTATTGAGAATTATGGTCAAGTCAAAGTTTGTCTAAAAAATGTTGTCAAGTGTGTCAAAAGAAATATTTTTATTTATTTTTTATACAATTTTTTGGAAAAATAATATTAGTTATTTGTACGACATGAAATTTCATTATTATTATTGAGAATTATAAGTTAGTCAAAAAAATAATGCCAAGTGTGTCAAAAGAATGATTTTCATTTATTTTCTTAGAATAAATAAAATTAGTTATTTGTATGAAATAAAATGTATAATGAACATGAAATTATTATTATTGAGAATATTATTGCATAAGTTTGTCAAAAAAATATTGTCAAGTGTTTTATCCGTAAGTGTATCAAAAAAATGATTTCATTTAATTTTTTAGATAATTTTTTGGAAAAAAAAATTCAGCTGTTTGTTTACGTAAATATAATTGAATATGGAAATTTTTGAAGTTGTTATAGTTTTTGAAATATTTTTGGAATTTTGAGAAAGTTTCAGTTTTTGATTTTGTAAGAACTTTTGGAATATTTTTAGAATTTTGAAAAATTTAAAATTTTTGATTTTATATATTTATTTATTATTATATATTTATAATTTTGGAAAAAGTTTCAATTTTTAATATTGTTATTTTAGAGTTATTTTTACAGTTTTGAAAAAAGTTTGAATTTTTAAGAATTTTTGGAATAATATTAATATTAAGAAAAAGTTTAAATATTTGATTTTATTCTTATTTGTGGAATATTTTTTAGAATTTTAAAAAAAAAAATAGAATTTTTGAATTTTATATATACTTTTAGAATTATGCAAAAATTTTCAATTTTTGATTTTGTAAGAATTTTTGGAATATTTTTAGAATTTTAAAGAATTTTAAATTTTTGATTTTATTATAATTTTTATAATTTTGGAAAAAGGTTCAATTTTTGATTTTGTTATAATTTTCGTAATTTGTTTAGAATTTTGGAAAAAGTTTGCATTTTTGAATTTTTAAGAATTTTTGGAATATTATTAGAATTTAGAAAAAGTATTTGATTTTATTCTAATTTTTGGAATATTTTTAGAATTTTGAAATAAAAATAGAATTTTTGAATTTTATTTATATTCTTAGAATTTTGAAAAAAGTTTCAATTTTTGATTTTGTAAGAATTTTTGGAATATTTTTAGAATTTTGAAAAATTTATATTTTTGATTTTATTATAATTTTTATAATTTTGGAAAGATTTTCAATTTTTGATATTGTTATAATTTGTGCAATATTTTTAGAATTTTGGAAAAAGTTTGAATTTTTAAGAATTTTTGGAATATTATTAGAATTTAGAAAAAATTTTTGATTTTATTATAATTTTTATAATTTTGGAAAAAGTTACTATTTTTGATTTTGTTATAGTTTTTACAATATTTTTAGAATTTTTGAAAAAAGTTTTAATCTTTGATTTTGTAGTAATTTTTGAAATATTTTTATAGAATTTTGTTTGAAAAAGTTTGAATTTCAGATTTTATTTAATTTTTACAATATTTTTGGAATTTTGAAAGAAATATGAATTTGTGATTTTGAAATATTTTCTCGAAACGCTGAATGGAGAGGTTTTTGAGTAGTTTGCTGATTGTATAATCTTTTCACTAGATTAGTTTTTAAAATTCGCGATGAACGGTTGTGTTTTTGATTTTCGCTTAATTTAGTTTTGTGTTTTTCTTTTGGTTTTTTGAAGTTTGAATTTATAAACTATAAAATCTGATATAATAAAACAGTTAAAATAACAGTTAAAATATCTATTTGTGACGAAATTCAATTTCGTGCTATTTTAAAATTACAAGACTAGTGCAATAGAAATATTAATTAATTAATTAATTAACATTTTACTTTGAATTTTAGTGCTGATTGTGTTTATTTTTCATAAAAATTAAAAAAACTGTTGAATTGCGATTTAATATTATAATTGAACTTAAATCAATTTAATAAAATCAATCAAAATGTTTAAATGCGATTCAGCACTATGTACAAATTTTGATAGAAAGGAAACAATAATAAAATGCAACGCAATTTGTAGAAATGGTTTCCACGGAATTTGTGCTGGACTTCCTCGCAATTGGAACGAGTCTAAATTGGGTGAAGCATTAGCCATTCATTTCATTTGTGAAAATTGTTCAACATCTTGCAATTTAGTCAATGACGTTGTGGACAAAATGCAGAAAAGTTTTGCTGAAATATCAAATAACTTTCAACAAGTAGTTCAGGATAATGCAGCCAAATTTGAAATGATGGCGAAGGAGTTTTTATGTTATAAAGAAGCTTTCGATAAATTACAGACCACAGTATTTGACACCAATAACATTCAAATTAAAATAGAAAACAGCATCAGTAAACTCTCTAAGACAGCCCTATCGAATAAAGAGGGCAGTACGAATAATATAAGTAATAATACTGCAACTAACCATGGTCTGCGAAGTCAAATACAAGTTATGGACAATGATGACAATGATTTTAATGAATCAGCTGTTCTATCTCACTTACCGGCAAAAAATTTCATTACTTACAACAAGCATATAAGTAATGCACTTCCAAATGATTCTCAACCCGAGCCGTCTACTTCTAACTCAGGAGCATCTGTTAACACAAATCTAATCCAACCAAATACTGAAGTTAATGATGTTATATCTGAACAACCTAACGTGAAGGCGAAAGCAACTAACAAAAAGAAGAAAAAAAATAAGAAAAGAAGGAGCAAAGGTATTGGTGAAGTGAACATACAAAGTCACTCAAATCAAAATGTATCCTTTAGAGCACCGACGCCGACGATCTTTAATCCAATTACATTAAAAAACAAATACAACTCCACGATTAATCCACCAATGCCTGCTATTAGAGCACCGCAGGCAGCCTCTCATAGATTAAAATTAATGTATTTATACATATCTAACCTGGAGACGAGCACTACCGAGGAAACATTAACAGTGTTTATTGAAAATACATTTAAATGTCAAGTGAATTGTAAGTTAATTACACCAACAAACTTAAGGTACATGCCGAACTACCTTTCTTTTAAAGTTGGAATACCACCGAATAAATTTTATGAAGTAAAAACATCAAATATGTGGTCGGAGGGCAATAAAGTGGACAGTTTCAACATGGCTGGTAATCGTGCTTCGGGTTTTCGAGCTCGTTGGAATCAATACCGAAGGGCCTAAGCATCTACTATCACAACATGTCAGGTATGAGGTCATCGTTGGAAAATTTCAGAAACGATCTAGATAACTCCGATTATGATGTTGTCATCGTGACAGAATCATGGTTACAGAGTCAACATTTAACATCTGAAATTGTGCCTGATGGATGGTCTATCTACAGAAAAGATCGAATACTTTCTAATACTGATACAGATCAACTTGAGGGTGGTGTATTCATTGCAGTAAAGGATTACATCCTTAGTTCAGTGGTTCAGTTACAATCTGTAGGTGATGACACCTCATTTGACATTGTTGCATGTAAACTACAACTAAATGGTAAATTTTTATTTGTAAGTGCTTTCTATATACCGCCTAAGTCTAACATAAATAGTTATAATAATCTAGCTAATTTAATAGCAAACCTTAACTTAAACATGACAATTGATGATGACATTTTTATTTATGGTGATGCCAATATGCCGAATATTCATTGGGTTGCCAATGATTTACAGGAAAATATATATGACCCCGTTAATATTGATGTCACTTATTATGATTTTCTAATTAAAAGTTTTTCATTAGGTTTGTGCCAAATTAATAATTTTAAGAATAATAGTGGAAACCTTCTAGATGTTATCTTTACAAATGTCACATCTAATTTTGATCTGGCTATAGCTTCACTAAAATTGACATCAAAAACCAGTGTTCACCATCAAATACTTCAATTAACCTATTTTTTTACTGAGGAAAGAAGGAAAAATATAATTGACACTATAATTTCTTATAACTTTGACAAAGCAAATTATGAAGCAATTAACCGTGAACTAAATTCTTATATATTAAATTCAACCTGTGTAAATAGTGCTGCATCTTTGTTTAATGAATTTTTATGTGAAACTATCGGTAAGCATACACCAAAGAAAATCGTATCAACACTTTCATGCCCTGCTCACTTTGATAAAGCACTTAGAATACTAAGAAATAAAAGAAATAAGGCGCATAAAAAATACAAACAAACAAAAAGATTATCTGATTTTGATACATTCGTTAGACTTAGCGAACAATTTAAAATTGAGGAACAACATGCTCTAGTTCTACATAAGGAAAAAACTGCTTTAAAACTGATCGATGATCCTAAACAGTTCTGGAACTTTATTAAGGATAGACGTAGTAATAAAGGATATCCCACTTCTATGACTCACATGGGTAATTCTTCTTCAGAACCGATTTTAATAGCTGATATGTTTGCACATCATTTTGAGAGTGTTTATCAACAACCTATTATCTTTAAAGAAACTGACCAGTCACATATTTTGCCCTCAGCTGACAGAATACTAGAAATCGAGCTTACGCTTGAAGAAGTTTTTAATTCAATTCAGTCTTTGGACATTATAAAAGGACCGGGACCAGATTTAATTCCTCCAAAATTCATTAAAAGGACAGTAACTAGTATAGCAAAGCATCTTCAATATTTATTTAATCTTTCTCTAAGTCAGGGTATCTTTCCTGATATCTGGAAATCATCATTTATAACTCCTATCTTTAGGAACTACCGAGGTATTGCCATTCTATCTACCATTCCTAAACTCTTTGAAAAAATTATAAGTCAAAAATTGTACATAGTTCTTAGAGACTTGATCCACCCTAATCAACATGGATTTGATTCGGGTAAATCAACAATTTCTAATTTGGTACAATATACTTCTTTCATTAGACGTCAAAAGACGACTTTTCTAAGGCCTTTGATAAGGTAGATCATGCTTTATTAATTTGTAAGCTTAAAAAATATGGAATTAGGGGCAAACTCTTGCAGTGGATAGAATCTTATTTGACAAATAGACATCAGGTCGTAAAATTTCAAGGTAAACATTCACGGGCAATCAAGGTTACATCCTCTGTACCTCAAGGCAGTCATTTGGGTCCTTTCTTATTTTTACTGTTCATTAACGATCTCACATTATTATTCCGAGATTTTCCGAGATTTCCGAAATTTTCTTTATATGCTGACGACTTGAAAATATATAAAGTCATTAGGTCAATGTCCGATGCCTATACACTGCAACACAATCTCTCAACTTTATACAATTGGTGTCTACTAAATGGAATGCATTTGAACATTGAAAAATGTATGACAATTACATTCGCCAGAAGCAGCCATAAAATAAAATATACATATAATATAAATGGATCTAATCTATCAAGGGTTAATATTATTAGGGATTTGGGTGTTATGTTAGATAGTTCCTTGACATACAAACAGCATATCAACCAAATCTGCACAAGTGGGCATGCTATTCTCGGCTTTATTAAACGTAGAGCAAAAGAATTCAACGACATCACCTTGACAAAAACTTTGTACTGTTCATTAGTTCAATCAAAAATGGAATATGCTAGTATAATTTGGTCGCCTTATACCGAGTTATTCGCAAGCTCTATTGAATCGGTACAAAAACAATTCTTACTCTTTGCATTAAAACCTCTCGGTTTTACTGGATACAGACTGCCTAAATATGAAGAAAGACTCTTACTGATGAATATGGTCTCACTAAAATCAAGACGTGAGCTTGCTTCTGCTTTATTTGGTTTCGACCTAGTCAGAGGTAATATAAGGTGTCCTGAATTGTGTGAAATGATGGTTCCTAATTGTCATACTTATAATACAAGACACAGGAGGCCTCTTATTGAAGAACTTCATAGACATGATTATTCTTTTTATAACCCACTTAACGAATGTTTCAGAAATTTTAATAAGTATAGTGCTTTTTATGACTCTAATATGAGTAGGGATCAATTCAAGAATAAAATTCTAGCTAAATTTAAAACTTTGAATTCATCATAATTTAAATATAAATAATATTATATGGTATCAATACAATCATGTAGTAGTATTATTTAGTATTATAATTTAGGTTAGAAATTAAGATAAATTTAAGTTTAATTTACATATGTACTGTCTTTATTTGACTGAATAAACTATTATTATTATTATTATTATTATGTTAATTTATGATCTATTATAATTTTCCGACAACGTGTTGATGTTCCGTGTTAGTTGTGTAATACATATCTAAACAGAGATAAAAATATATGTACTTTAAGAAAAAATTATGTTTGATATACATCGCTGCCCAAAACTAAAAACCATATCCTCATAAAAGTTTCTTGCCGAAAACTATATCAAAATCCTGAACCCAGACCGAAGTTTTGATATCTCAAAGCTTGAGATTTCAGCCCCTCCATATATTCATGATAGAGTAATTAAGAAAAACATTTTAAAATTTTAGTTTAGTAATTAGTATTATAGTATTTGTTTAGTATGTATTTGTTTTACATCCTCATCGGTACACCTATCTTGAAGTCTATGAATCAAACTTTCGCGTATAGTTGAGTTCATCCCACATTCGTATTCCGTTCTCTTTATCGCCATAATACCATTCTAAGGCTTCATCGCGTGACAAAACGTTCACATTATTAACCAAAAATTCAATGTTAAAGCTGTTTGATGTAGCCATTGCCCATATATGAATCGCTCTATTGACAATCCTCCAGGTTCGCCAGAAAAGAATATATTCCATTTATGAATATCAAATCTATCTTTGTTAACATTTTCCTGTCTAAAATGGCGTGGACTTAGAATTAACGAATATTGTAAGGCTGAACTATTAACAATTGAAGAATAATTTATGCGAAGGATAAAACGAAAGTGGTTTGCAAGACCTTCATGTTATACTCTCCGGTTGAAATTGAAATTCATGAACTTAAAATGCAATTCTTACCCACACTTTTTGGCATTTCTCGACGTTTTAGGACCTACTGATTCTAAAAAAGCAACAAAAAAAGTATGTCTGTCTGACGGCCGGCCGTCCGGCCGTCCGTCACAACCAACGAAATCTAGAAAACGGCTGAAGGGATTTGAAAAATTTTGAATTTTAAAAATAGGTACACTCAATGGTAAGAGCCAAAAGGACGATGTGTTCGATGACTGTACCGGAAGTCGGTCATAAAAATCGTCAAGTGTGTCAAAACAAGGAAATATGCATATTTTTGTTTAAAAAAACGTTCATTTTAAGTGATAATGAGTAGGAACAAAGAATGTGGAGAAATCTGGATGGTCGGGATTGGTATGTGAGATCAAAAACTATATCATTGCGTTATAACTTTGTCAAAAAAATGTTGTCAAGTGAGTCAAAAGCAAGATTTTTATTTATTTTTTTACCCAATTGTTTAGAAAAAAATAAAATTAATTTTTTGTTTGACATGAAATTTTATTATTATTATTGAGAATTATGGTTCTATAAGTTTGTCAAAAAAATGTTCTCAAGTGTGTCAAAAGAAAGATTTTTATTTATTTTTTTACCCAACTTTTTGGAAAAAATAAAATTAATTATTTGTTTGACATGAAACGTAAACAAAGAGCTAAATATAATTGAACATGGACATTTTTGAATCTGTTATAGTTTTTGAAATATTTTTGGCATTTTGAAAACGTTTCAATTTTTGGTTTTGTAAGAATTTTTGGAATATTTTTAGAATTTTGAAAAATTTTAAATATTTGGTTTTATTATAATTTTTATAATTTTGGAAAAAGTTTCAATTTTTGATATTGTTATAATTTTTGCAATAATTTTAGAATTTTGGAAAAAGTTTCAATTTTTGATATTGTTATAATGTTTGCAATATTTTTAGTTTTTGTAAAAGTTTGAATTTTTAAGAATTTTTGGAATATTAATAGAATTTAGAAAAATTTTAAAATATTGGATTTTATTCTAATTTTTGGAATATCTTTAGCATTTTGTAAAATAAGATAATTTTTGAATTTTATATATATATTTAGAATTTTGAAAAAATATGCAATTTTTGATTTTGTAAGAATTTTTGGAAAATTTTATTTTATATTTTAAATTTTTGATTTTATTATAATTTTTATAATGTTGGAAAAAATTACAATTTTTGATTTTGATGTTTGATTTTGATTTTGTTTTTTAAAAAAGTTTTAATCTGTGATTTTGTAACAATTTTTGAAATATTTTAAGAATTTTGTTTGAAAAAAATTTGAATTTGTGATTTTATTTAATTTTTACAATATTTTTGGAATATGGAAAGAAATATGAATTTGCGATTTTGAAATATTTTTGCTAAATGGAAAGGTTTTTGAGTAGGTTGCTGATTGTATAATCTTTTCACTAAATTATGTTATTTTATGTTCTGTTATAATTTTCCGACAACGTATTAATGTTTCGTCTTAATTATGTAATACATATCTAAACAGAGATAAAAAATACATGTACTTTAACAAAAAGTTAGGTTTGATATACATCGCTGCCCAAAACTAAAAACTATGTTCTCATAAAATTTTTTTGTCGAAAACTATATCAAAATCCTTAACCCCTCCGAAGTCTGGATATCTCAGAGCTGTGAGATTTCAGCCCCTCCATATTTATGATATTCAAGTTGTAAACATATATTTAATTTTAATCAAAATCTAAAAATTGATAAAATAATTTTATCGAAAGTTTCGGTTCTGGACGCCATATTACAGATCACAAACCGTTTTTTTTAAAATTTCTTCAAACAACTTTTGGGGCAAACCTCATACCAACTCCTTCTAAATTTCGCGTATCTATATTAAGATTTTCCGTAAAATCCATCGTGAAATAAAATTCTGGATATTTTTTCAAAATCATCCCTTTCTTTAATTTAGTAACCCCACTTTTTTGCTTCTTCTTTGCAACAACAACAACAATAAAAAAAATGAAGAAAATTTTAAATAAAAACACAATTTCTAAAAAATATCGTTTTCTTAATTTTTTTTTTCCTTGCGCCTATACAAATGAAAGATAAATCCATGACCGTTGTTTCGTTTAATTTTTTGCCCGTTTTTTAAGATCTTTTGCTATTATTTGATTTTATTTTTCTCATTTAATTTTATTTGTTTGTACTTTTTTTTGAGTAGGAGTTAGACCGAAATAAAACAACAACTACGTAGTTTGAGTTATAGTAAATAAGCAACGGAATTAATTTGGACTAGGCTTTAATTTATTGAATGATTCTAGAAAGTCTCTATATAAGGTTTTGAATTTCTTTGAAACTTTCAATCTTAAACAAAAAACCAAAGTTTCACACTTAATCAAACCATTCGCTATCAAGAGTAAAAAAATAGAAGCAATTCATTAAGAACCTTTAAAAAAAATAAAAGCAACATCATGCCATTTCTTTTAATTTCAATTTTAAATGAAGCAAGGAAAAGGAAAATGAAAATTGAAAAAAAAATATAAGAAAATTTTAAGTAAAAAGTGAAATGAAGTAGATATAATTTAAATGAAAAACATTAAAAGGAAACACAAAACAGTTTTCTGGTTTGCTTATTCATTTTTTTGTCTTTTCTACATTCTGATGTTTTCTAATTATCTAACTATAACGATAGTTAAGTAAAAATAAAAATTATTCTAGATAGCCAATGTGGAAATAAATTGGGATCAGAAGTGAAAATAATTGAAATTTGGTATGTGAAAAATATCAATTAAGAAGCTACCTCAGAACTCATTTCAGCCTTTAGACCGACTGGCAAAGAAGTCACAACAGTGACAACAAGAGAGAAGTGCCTTCATTTAAATTACTAATGCTAGATCAAAAAAATAAGTACGGCCACAACAATTCAAACACTTGAACCTTATTTACTTATACTGCATTGAACAATTTATTTCCACAAAGCATTTAAACTTTAAATTACTAAAAAATATATTTTTGTTCTTCGATCAATGTTTTTGTCACAGAAATAAAAAAAGTTAAATTAAAAAAAACAAAACTATTCTATAAGTCATTTGTAATTATTCTCTTAAGATTTTGTCTTTTATGTCTTACAACAACAGACAACAAGAAAAAACATAAAACTACAAGAAAAGAAAATAACTAACTTTTAATTAGGAAAACAATTTTCTTGATATTTATATGGGGCATTTTATGTTTTTTTTTTTCAAATAAAAAAAAAATAAATTGCAAGGATTCAGAAATTATTTTCAATGATTATTGAACGGCAAACAGAATTGAAATAAAAGGTCAAGAAAGCGATGTCAAAGCTATAAAAAAAAATTATTTTAATTAGAAATTAGTTGCAGTGGCTCAATTGTTAAAACAAGCCAATAGTAGTAGAGCTCAACAACATGTTTGTTGAGCTCTACTGATGGCTATTTCTTGTAACTGACCTTTTTCGAAAAAAAATATTTGCATGAAATATTTTCGATATTAAATCAAGATTCAAATAAACTTGCTTCTAATATTTCTAACTAATGCAAATAATCTATAATTCTTCATTTAATTAGTAAATTTAATTCAATGACAATCAACGTTGAACCACTTTAAAATAATTATTTTTGTTAGAGCGCTAATTTAACCACAAATTTCAGTAGCGAAAGTAGGTAGAAAAAGGAAAGAAGAAAAGCTTTTTTTGTTGATCCTTTTTGTAGTACGTGAAACTCAAAACTAGATGTCCTTAAATTATGTGATTGTGTCCGGGCTCTAGATAACACAATTTACTAAAAAAAGGATAGTTGTGTTTGTAATAAATGTTGATTGTTCAAAATGAGGGGCGATTTCGTTATAAAGAATTAAAATTCACATAGAATCAGGTTTATTTGTCTATTTTCCCACAGTAATGTTGTTACAATTGCATGAGACTGGTGTCCAAGAAAATACAGGTATTTTTGTTTAAATTAAATTGATTTTACTATGGGAAATTATGTTTAATTTAAAAATGTTTTATTTTTTGTTATCTTGATATGGTCATGATATGCTAATTAAACCTAAAAAACGCCAGTATGTCATTTGGATTTATCAAGGAGAAAAATTGTTTTTATCCTTCAGGGCAGTGTTTGTGTCTAGTGAGAAAGTTTTTAAAAACCACTTTATCAATTGCTAAATTTACAGAATAACGTATGTTAAAATTGTCTATTATGCTTAACCTCGTTCCTTTATTATTTAGTCTTTGTCGATGCATGATTGGTTGTAATCTCCAATTCAGATTGACGCTGTTAGTGATATTAAGTAGCTCATAATGGGAGTTACGTCTTGTATTATTAAAAGTGTTAGTATTCTACGTCCAAATTTTTTATATATGTGCCAAGAAAGTTGCAGATGTCGGAAACATCTGGGTCTATAATGTTAAGAAAGTTTATAGGTTTATAGGACAATGACCAGTAACGCACAATATTAACATCCGTCTCTAAGAAAATTATGGGTCTGTAAAAGTTGATTGGTTTAAAACTTAAAACAGAGTGGTTAACAGAAACCGGGTGGGGAACAGGGTAGTTACAAAGATACTCCTTGAAATCCCTCTCGACTACTCCTGTTAAATAAGTCCTGTCTGATAAGTTCCTGTTCACATGTTTAAATTATGATTTTAAGATCTTTGAGAATCCAAAGCTTGAATCCCATCCGATAATCTTTTTAATTGCACCTTGCTTTGCTAAACCGTAGTCGATAGCATTGACTTATATCCTTGTGTGAAAAGCAAAAGTTGCAAAAAGCGCTTAGTGCTAAAAGTTATGCTCTGTAGTCAGAGATAATATATGTTTCGTCTTGTTTGGGACTATATAGCTGCGAATTGGAAGGGATCTTAGAGATTTTTTAAAGCGGTTTTTTGGAAACGTAATTGTCTTACTGGTCAAGACCCTAGCTTAGCTGCGTTAAATTATTCGGAGGCTATTATTGAGGGTATGCAGCGTTTTGTTCCCAATAGATAAACCGTTCCTAAGACTGATCTATGGTTTTCCAAAAAATGCAAAAAGGCTTTTATAACTAAGAAAAAGGCATCTCAAAAGTTTAATAAAAACAAAACTGATGAAAATCCTAGATAGTATCGAATTGAGAGAAATATATGTAGAAAACTAATAGATGCAGAAAAGAATCTCTTTAAAAGGAAAAAAGCATCTATATTTGCAGAACACGCTACTGGTTCACGGAATTTCTATAAAGCGGTGAAGGCTGTTCAAGGTAATTTCTATATGTCTTCTCTGCCTCCATAATTGATAGAGATATGCTGGTCGTTGATCCAAAAGAAACAGCCAACCTTCTGGGAAATAATTTCTGTAAAAATTCTACACTATAAGAACCCGATTTCTTACCTAATTCAATTCCTAGAGGTTCGCACAACATGATGCGCATAATTTTTCGTAAACACATCATTCGGGAAATGCGTTTACAAATTAATACTAACAGAGAATCTGGACCAGATCGTATTCCTCCGATTATTTTGAAAACCTTTGCTAGGGCAGTTAGCACCAGGGCTGCGGAGTCGGATTCGGAGTCGAGGAGTCGGAGTTAGAGTCGGGACGAATTTTAAAGTAACTATAGTCTGAGTCGGAGTCGGATAAATAATCAAAAAATTTGTCGACTCCGCCCATACAAGGTTGTACAACTGGTCCAGTAATGGTCCATTAATGGCAGCCAGTAATGCAGCAATCGGCGAGTACTGGCAACCACGACTGGGCAATTAACATAATTTTACTGGATGATAGCTTCGGACAATAAATGGTTGCCATTCTTGGGTCAGAGAAAAACAACAACAATGGCCGATACAAGGTTGTACAATTGGCCTAGTAACGGGCCAATAATGATGACCAGCATTGTAGTAATGACTAAATAGTGACATCCATGACAGACCCGTTACAAAAATGTACATTATTATCATATATAAATTTGAATAAATTAAATACAAACTAATTTAAAATAAAATAAAAATGACGGAAAAAATTCAAAACTCCCGATACAACTGGTTCAGTTGCAAGAATGACTGAATAATGGCAAACATGACTCCGCCATTAAAAAAAAATATAAAATAATATTTTTTATACTTAATTGAAATAAATTATTTACAAAATAATTAAAATAAAATAGAAATGAAAATAAATTAAAACATATACCAACCTTTTTTATATTATCATAGTCTTTCAACCGACAAGGCGATAACTAAACTATATGTGAAATTTTTCAAACTATGTATTTCTAAAAGAGATAACACTCTAGTGAAATTTAAAAAAAATGACATAGATCGGCAAATTCATGACTACAGTACTGGCCTAATAACAATAGCCAAGTAATATTAATATTTACCATTTATGGGCCAGTGCTTGACCATTCAAAGGTAACAATACACTGGCTATTTTCTGTAAACTATAAATCGGCCGATGAATGGTTCTAGTATTGGCCCAATAACAATAGCCTAGTACTGTTAACCATTCATGGGCCAGTGTTTGGCCGTATGTCAATATCTGGCAAAACCTACTTGGGCGACTCCTATTTGAAAATTATATTCTGTTTTAATTTGTTTTTATTTTCTTCGGTATAGATGAAAAACGTGTTCTAGACATGGTTGTGAAAACTTGACCATTTTTGATTTTCCTGAAACTTGGTATATGATTAGTATGGATAAAATAAAAAATACAACTTATTTTTAAATTTTTTTAAAGTGCATAGTTTGAGCACAAGGGGCACCCCAGTATGCATGAAAAATGAAAATTCTGCCAATCCGATGTAACTTTGAAATTAAATTGCTCAAGAACGGCTGTACCGATTTCATCAAACTTTTCTTTGTTTGATAGATGATTAGTTAGCCCTTTGAAAAAAAATTAATTTATGGTTTTTATAATTAATTTTTAAATAAAAATATTAAAAAAACTTTTTTAAAGATGGCGCTAGGGTCGAAGATCAATTGGAATTAAATTAATTTTTTTTTGAAAATAGTTCTATCCTTACTCTAAAATATATCAAATTAACTCAGAGGCATTAATTTTTGTTCTTGAGATATTTAATTTTAAAGATTTTTAGTACGACTGAAATTCGAATTTTTCTTCATTTTTTCAAACAACTTCCATTAACAAAAAATTTTAAATTAAAAAAAGTTGTTAATTCGTGTTCTTGAGATATTTAATTTTAAAGATTTTTAGTCCGTCTAAAATTGAATTTGTTCATTATTTTTTCGAACAATTTATATCATCAAAAAATTTTAACCACTGAAGTTCGAGAAAATAATGAACAATTAGAATTTTAATCGGACTAAAAATCTTTAAAATTAAATATCTCAAGAACACGAATTAACGCCTCTTTGTAAATTTGATATATTTTAAAGTAAGATTAGAGCTATATTTAAATTTTTTGTTAATGGAAGTTGTTTGAAAAAATGCAGAAAAACTCGAATTTCAGTCGTACTATAAATCTTTAAAATTAAATATCTCAAGAACAAAAATTAATGCCTCTGAGTTAATATAATATATTTTAGAGTAAGGATAGAACTATTTTCAGAAAAAAAATTAATTTAATTCCAATTAATCTTCGACCCTAGCGCCATCTTTAAAAAAGTTCTTTTAATATTTTTATTTAAAAATTAATTATAAAAATAATTAATTAATTTTTTTCAAAGGGCTAACCAATCATCTATCAAACAAAAAAAGTTTGATGAAATCGGTATAGCCGTTCTTGAGCAATTTAATTTCAAAGTTACATGGGATTGGCAGAATTTTCATTTTTCATGCATGTTGGGGTGCCTTTATGCTCAAACTGTGCACTTTAAAAAAATTTTAAAATAAGTCATATTTTTTATTTTGTCCATACTACTTATATGCCAAGTTTCAGGAAAATCAAAAATGGTCAAGTTCAAATTTCGACTTTTTCACCTGCGTAGATCACGTTTTTCATCTAATAGTTTATTTTTTTTCTTCTACGCATAAAAGAGAATTATAAATTATTTTATTGGTATTCATTACGTCAGTGTTGCTTCGCAGTCACTCACTCTCTAAATAAATAAATAAACTAAACAGTAAGCTGACGGTAGTTTTTGAATTATTCCATATTGTAAACCGGCTTTGCGTTTGAGCCTATATATCATCACTTGTCTAATTAATGTCTTATATATCTTGAGTTTTGTGTTAGTTGAAACATACGATGATTTAAGAAGCGGTTTAATCGAGCCGATGTTTCAGTCAAGCTTTGATTACAAATATTAAAAGGATTCAACTCCGTTGATTCCCTTTTCGCCGCACATCAAATCTTTTTCACCAACCGCTCTTGAAAAAATCATAATATGTTAGATTATTCCATAAGTTTTTTGCGGACCAACTTGTCTATCGACTTGAAATCTCACATCTTAAAGATCCACTTCTGCCAAGGATGACAATATCATCAGCCTAGGAATCATATGAACTGATCTCAATGACAAGACATTGTTGTTAATCTGTAGTTTTGTTTTGCTACACACATACTCCAAGGTTTTAAAAGTGTGGAGAAAATAGCACCATCCTGTCTTAAGCCGGAGTCAGCTTTAGAAAACTTTGCTACTTTTTGGTTTATTTGTGCACAGGTCTGGGAGGTACATGGTACATGGTAAATGGTCTGGTACACCGCAATAGGTTTGCTAGTTCAGGTAAAATTGTTTTCATCTCTGCGAAAGTTCGTTCATCCATAATGAATTTGTAAAAAATTGTTAGATCAGCAACATTTCATCTATGCTACAAAGAATCAAGCTCATTAGTAAGAGTTAATTTGCCAATCAGTTTAACAGCTCTGTGGTGAATAGAATCAAGTCACTTCAAATTACTATAATAAGCTCCACCCATTATGTGAGAAAAGTACTCCATGCAGGGACGTATAAATGATTTGTATATTAATAGAAGCTGTTTGCTATTAAAAAACTTACGACATCATCCCAAAATGCTCAATTTTTGAACAGCTCAATTTTTGAACTTTCTTAGCTAGATTAAAAATATGAGAATTTCATTTCAAATTATTTTCAATTTCTACTCCTAGAAGTTTTACAGATTCTTTTGCTACAAGATCTTTTGAGTCAAACTTTAATGGTGTGGATAATCTACAAAAATGACTGCTCGGATTGAATTCAACACTGTTAGCAACACTCCAATGGATTATTGTGTTAAGATCAGTGTTTAAGGAATCAATCAATTTCGATCTACAGTTATTACGCGCTAACGAGAATATAATTTGGGGTTTCTATGAGACGCATAAAGCGTGCTATCATCAGCAAAACTATGAATAGAATTGATTGTTAAATCCAACAAATCGTTAATATAAATAAGAAGAGAGTTGGTGACAAAACAGAACCCTGAGGAACACCTGCATTAGTTGAGAAGACATCCGATGAGACACCATCCACATTAACGCAAAATTTACGCTCAGATATAAAACTCTGTAGCCAAGAAATAAGTTGCTCGTCTAAGGCGTACAAATATTACGAAACTAGCAGGACCAGGCGTGCTTTGCTACACTTATAAATAAAGTTTTTGCGCAGACATTTTGTTGACGTAGAAGCAATGATTTCAAAAGGTGGTAATGAAAAATGGTAGCATAATTTTTAATTTTACTTTTTAAAAACATGAATGAAAAATAATCAGCACTCTAGCTGATCTGTTCGGATATATAAAAAATTAGCGATCATATAAGTTTCCAAGTAAGCAATAAAACAATTTAAATGACTTGTTGAATTAGTAAAGGTATGTCATCTCTATATAGAACATTATACAGAACAAAAATAGATTCACAAATGTTCACAGTGCTCATGCATTGTATTTTTATCCGACGCGAAACTCACAAAAACTGTTCTAAAGAAGTTTTCTGAGAGAAAATGAAAAATGCTGTCAAATTGCAAAATTCAAGTGATTTACAATAATTACTTTGATCTTAATCACTAACGAAATCTCTCAAAATTTTATTTTTTACACCAAATGGTGTAAAAGTTTTGTTTATTTAATATCCGTCGCATATTGCCTCTATCTCATAAGAAAGAAAACTCGAAAAAACTCGTAAAGATAACATTCAATTTACATTGTGTCATTTTTATTGCAACTTGTTTATTTTTATATGGAACGAATTTCAAAATGTCATTTTAATTCTATTTATTTATTCGAGTACTTGTGGGTATACTATATTTTTTGTTTTTCTGTCTGGAGCGTACACGAATAGATCAGAAGATTTTCCTAATGCACCAGCCACATACATTTGTCCATCTGAGAAAAACGGATTCTCCAAATCTAGTCCACATATACTTGCAGTAACTGTCAGTGTGCTTTGTTGATGGTAATTGGAAAAGCGAGTTGCAGTGGAAACTAAATGTTTGAATCTGTTGGGATTATTGAAATACGTGGCCTGTCTGTGGTGGCTCTTCGAATTTTTCATTCAACAATTGTTGCTTTAATGACATTGTTCATCATCTTTTTCACCGAAGTTCAAAAAAGTTTGTGCAATTCCAAAATATTTGACATATTTGGAATTAAGACATATGTGTCACAACAACACATAAAAACCTTTTAGAACCTTTGTTCAACAACATAATACTTTTTAAGACGTTGATGGACGAAAATGTAATTTTTTTGTTTTTTATATTCTTCTTAAAGAATGGAAAACTTAATAATAAATCCTTTCACATAATAATGCACGAAATAGGGCAATATTTCATGATAGGATGGAGGAAATTAAAATAATATACTTTTTTTTCAAATTTGTAGGAACAAAGCTAAACTTAGGCTCCTAATCATCGTTAAGCTAGAAGCATATACCAAGATCATGATCTCAAGCCTGCATATATAATAGTTATATAGAAGCTCATTTGTTCGTGCAAGCCAAAAAGTTTATTCTTTAAAAAAATAAAAAAACTGCGTCCATCAACACGCGTTGAACGTTATCGTCAAAGACTATTCCATAGCTAAGACTAAGGGTACTATTTTTGATTGAAAAAAGCACATCCACCAGCACCCCTAAAATATCACTTATCCCCTTGATAAACGTGATATATTGCTGCCATTGTCAGTGGTATACGATATCTTACGTTAACTGATATGCCAATAGCAGAAACTAAAATACGCGGCTTTGTCACACCCATAGATCAAAAATTTTAAATTTTACATATGTTCCTGCGGGCGGGCGGATTTTACAAAATAATGGTATTAATGCGCAGTGTGTCCTTTTTGCAAATCAGTATTGCAAACGTGTTACCGGCTAAGGGCCACTTTTTTAATTAGTTTGTTTATCATAATTGCTGTCCGTGTTTGATTATACCTAAGCTATGCTTCTTTGTATAGTATTTGTGCGAATTCCATTTCGTAATTTTAACTTTTAATCGATGTTATGAACTATAAGGTGACCAACTGTCCTCCTATTGGCAGGACAGTCCTTCTGTTCTAGGTTCTGTCCATTCTCGAAATGTGTACTACTAGCTGTCCTCCTTTTCGATATTTTAAAACAACTCTGTTAATTTCTATTTTCAGAGATTATTTTAATAGTACGCAGTCATCTGTCAATTCAATTTATATTTTTATAATAATTATTGGAATTGCTTAATCAAGAGAGAGTGTTGTTGTTCTTCATAACAATGCCAAACTACACATATCTTTGATGACCCACCATAAAATGATTGAACTGGGTTGGGAAGTTTAGATGCAGTCAATGTATAACACAGATCTTGCTCCATCTAACTAACATTTAGCTCTGTCTTTATAAATTCGCCTTGGTGTAAAAAAGCTCGACGCCAGAAGAGCCATCCAACATCACTTGCTTAAAGTTTTTTGCGATAAACCACAGAAATACTACTCTGACGGAATCATGAAACTATACTCATAAAATCCTAAAAGTTGTAGATAATAATGAAGTACTTGCATATGATTACATTTAATTATCAAAAAGAAAAATTTCATTCGAAAATTGAATAAAAAACGACGGATACTTTTTATATTATCTAATATTTACGTTGCACTTTTTTTTTTAATTTTTCCGTACTCCTTTTTATAGTATAAAAAATGGTCACCTTATCAAATATCTTTCTTAGTTGAAGAAACAAATATTACATACAAATTGCAAACCAATAACATATTTGATGTAGATGATAAAATTTGTAACATCATGATGTGTTTAATTCAAATACATATAGTTTTGATATACAAATGTAATTGTTTCAGATTATACTTTCATTTTTCAATTTCATTAAATTATGTTCAACAAAAAAAATATTAATCAAAGAAATCTAACCGGATAAAACGTTATTTAAAAAAAAACCAATTTAAATTATTATCAACATTTAGGCAGAACCCCTTAAGATAATAAGCCTAGGGTTCCATTTAAAAAATAATTTGCCAGTTACCTATGCGTAAGTGTACACAACAACTTCCCAAAGTTTCATGATGATCGGATGAATGGTGCATACACGACAAACACACATACTTTCAATTTTATATATATAGATTAATATATTTCTCAAAACTTTTAGAAACAACCAGGGTTACATTGATTTAAATCAATTGAAGAAATATCTAAAATTTTTAAGCAAATTCAAAAGAATTTTTTTTAATAAAATGTATTGCGTTGCGTGGTAGGAATTTCAATATGTTTCACAACAACATCTACAGAAACCTTTTAAGAGCAAGGTCCAATCGTAACATACGTGCTAAGGTGATGATGGATGCAATTTTCCTTTTGTTTTTTTTAAGTTTTTCTTAAAGAATTGAACTACTTAAACAATAAATCCTATTACATAATAAAATATAACATGCTAATATTCCATGATCGGATAAAGAAAAAAAGGGTAAAAATCCAATCCAATCCAAAATTAATTTGTCTAAACAAATTTGCACGAACAAAACTAAAATTGAATTGTCAATAAGTCAGTAAGTGGCATTGGCATAGTCTATGATCATGTAACGCACTAAATAATAAAAAAATAGATATATACTTCTATATAGGCTCGTTTTTTCGAGCAAACAATACCGTGCTATCTGGAAGGAATATTCTATAACTAACATTGAGAACACTACCATCGATCAAATACAGCTCATCCGCCAGCCTCCCTAAGATGTCACCTTCGCTAGTGATATCTCACTTCTATTGACAAAGGTATTTGATATTTCACGCTAACTTCTATGACAATAGCAGGGACTGGAGTACGTGAGGTTGTCACGTCCGTAGATCAAAAATAAAAAAATTTACAAATCAACAAAAACTGATCCCTCCTTGTGGGAATTAAAAAATTTGGGCAAATTCAAAATTAATTAAAAATTTAATCTAATATAAAAATATTTTCAAATCTGCTAACATGGCTCTCGATATTGTTAAGTGATCCAACATAACTTTTGAATAGTACAGAATACAACCATGTAATTACTTGAGCTAAAAACTGGCCAGTTTAAGAACAGCCATAGTTGCTTCTTTTTGCCGAAAGCATTGAATGGAAAAAACTACTTTTTGGCATTGTCGCATATATCAGAGCTCCAGATATATTCAATTCCTGGTTGTACAGCTACCCCAGACACTATCAAATGTTCTTTGATTATTCTTCAAACTTAAAAGTACTCGGACAAGATTGTCGAAATGCTAGATGCGCTCACCATTCATGACAGATGGCATCACTTAGAACACTCTAAAGCAGTAACAAAATATCTTTGTTTAGCAACACGTTTGACAAGACACGATTTTCATGTCACTAGACCAACAATCAGTATTTCAGTGTAAAAATCTAGTAACTAAAAACTGTAACTTTACTTTTATCTTTCCTTGCCTCTCAAAAGAATACAACAAAATCTAATGATTTATATAATGGAGTTAGGACCACTTCTTCAAAAGAGTGGATATAGGACGACAGCTTCAAAAATTATACAAACTACTGCTTCAGGACCACTGTGCTTCAAAAAAAAATACTTTTTAAAAATAAAAATAAATCTGATTTAAATAAAAAAAACTGATTTAAATCAAATAAATCCGATTTTTTTTTTAAAATCAGATTTTTATGCAACCCTGGAAACAACCGATAAAATTGAAATAGGTCTGTAATTTGTTGGACGGACCAGTTTTGCTACCCTTTTTTGTAACTGGTTGTACTCTTCTAATTTCCCATATTTCTAGAAAAACTAATTTCTTATATAAGAAATAAAAGATTTTAGTGAGGATTGGTGATAGCTCCCTAGCAAATGTTTTTAGAATAATTGGAGGAATACGATCTGGCCCAGATGTAATATTAGTATTAATTCGTAAAAGCATTTTCCGAACGATATTTTTCCAAATAGACTTTAGAAATCGGATTAGGTAAAAAATCAAAGGGTCACTTAGTGTAGAATTTTAAGAGAAATAATTTCCCAAAAGGTGAGCTTTTTCTTTTGAGTCAATTAAGGGAGATAGATAAGACGTACAAAAATCCAAAAATCCACAGCTTCACTTCAACCACTTCAACCATAGAAATTAAGTGAACCAGTTGGATGTTCAGCAAATTTAGATGCTTTTTTCTTATTCAATAGATTGTTTCTGCATCTATTAGTTTTCTACATATATTTCTCTCATAAAGCATGGTTATCTTTATGACACATCGCTTGACCGACTCTGAATTATGTTAAACTATTTCCACTGCTAACTACCTAGGCTAGAGAATTATGAAAACTAAGCAGTTTACTAACGCTTTTGCTAAATTTTGAAATAACTTATAATCTACTGACGTGTAAGTTTTTTGGTTGATTGGCTGATTGGAGTCAGAGTCAGAGTTGGAGTTGGAGTTGGAGTCGGAGTCGGAGTCGGAGTCGGAGTCGGAGTCAGAGTCGGAGTCGGAGTCGGAGTCGGAGTCGGAGTCGGAGTCGGAGTCAGAGTCGGAGTCGGAGTCGGAGTCGGAGTCGGAGTCGGAGTCGGAGTCGGAGTCGGAGTCGGAGTCGGAGTCGGAGTCGGAGTCGGAGTCGGAGTCGGAGTCGGAGTCGGAATCGGAGTCGGAGTCGGAGTCGGAGTCGGAGTCGGAGTCGGAGTCGGAGTCGGAGTCGGAGTCGGAGTCGGAGTTGGAGTCGGAGTCGGAGTCGGAGTCGCAGTCGGAGTCGGAGTCGGAGTCGGAGTCGGAGTCGGAGTCGGAGTCGGAGTCGGAGTCGGAGTTGGAGTCGGAGTCGGAGTCGGAGTCGGAGTCGGAGTCGGAGTCGGAGTCGGAGTCGGAGTCGGAGTCGGAGTCGGAGTCGGAGTCGGAGTCGGAGTCGGAGTCGGAGTCGGAGTCGGAGTCGGAGTCGGAGTCGGAGTCGGAGTCAGAGTCGGAGTCGGAGTCGGAGTCGGAGTCGGAGTCGGAGTCGGAGTCGGAGTCGGAGTCGGAGTCGGAGTCGGAGTTGGAGTCGGAGTCGGAGTCGGAGTCGGAGTCGGAGTCGGAGTCGGAGTCGGAGTCGGAGTCGGAGTCGGAGTCGGAGTCGGAGTCGGAGTCGGAGTCGAAATCGGAGTCGGAGTCGGAGTCAGAGTCAGAGTCAGAGTCGGAGTCGGAGTCGGAGTCGGAGTCGGAGTCGGAGTCGGAGTCGGAGTCGGAGTCGGCGTCGGCGTCGGAGTTGGAGTCGGAGTCGGAGTCGGAGTCGGAGTCGGAGTCGGAGTCGGAGTCGGAGTCGGAGTCAGAGTCGGAGTCGGAGTCGGAGTCGGAGTCGGAGTCGGAGTCGGAGTCGGAGTCGGAGTCGGAGTCGGAGTCGGAGTCGGAGTCGGAGTCGGAGTCGGAGTCGGAGTCGGAGTCGGAGTCGGAGTCGGAGTCGGAGTCGGAGTCGGAGTCGGAGTCGGAGTCGGAGTCGGAGTCGGAGTCGGAGTCGGAGTCGGAGTCGGAGTCGGAGTCGGAGTCGGAGTCGGAGTCGGAGTCGGAGTCGGAGTCGGAGTCGGAGTCGGAGTCAGAGTCGGAGTCGGAGTCGGAGTCGGAGTCGGAGTCGGAGTCGGAGTCGGAGTCGGAGTCGGAATCGGAGTCGGAGTCGGAGTCGGAGTCGGAGTCGGAGTCGGAGTCGGAGTCGGAGTCGGAGTCGGAGTTGGAGTCGGAGTCGGAGTCGGAGTCGCAGTCGGAGTCGGAGTCGGAGTCGGAGTCGGAGTCGGAGTCGGAGTCGGAGTCGGAGTCGGAGTTGGAGTCGGAGTCGGAGTCGGAGTCGGAGTCGGAGTCGGAGTCGGAGTCGGAGTCGGAGTCGGAGTCGGAGTCGGAGTCGGAGTCGGAGTCGGAGTCGGAGTCGGAGTCGGAGTCGGAGTCGGAGTCGGAGTCGGAGTCGGAGTCGGAGTCGGAGTCGGAATCGGAGTCGGAGTCGGAGTCGGAGTCGGAGTCGGAGTCGGAGTCGGAGTCGGAGTCGGAGTCGGAGTCGGAGTCGGCGTCAGAGTTGGAGTCGGAGTCGGAGTCGGAGTCGGAGTCGGAGTCGGAGTCGTTGTCGGAGTCAGAGTCGGAGTCGGAGTCGGAGTCGGAGTCGGAGTCGGAGTCGGAGTCGGAGTCGGGGTCGAAGTCTGAGTCGGATTTAAAATTTAAAAACTTGGAGTCGGAGTCGGGGTCGGGGTCGAAGTCGGAGTCGGATTTAAAACTTAAAAACTTGGAGTCGGAGTCGGAGTCGCTTAATTATGGCACCGACTCCGCAGCCCTGGTTAGCACCAATCCTCAATAAAATATTTTATTTGTCATATAAGAAAGTATTTTTTCCCGAAATTTGGAAAATAGCAAGCGTACAACCCGTTGAAAAAAAGGGTAGTAAGACTGATCCATCAAATTACAGACCCATTTCAATTTTAGCGGTTGTTTCTAAAATTTTTGAGAAATACAGTAATTTCAATATTATGAGCTTCTTAGAGTCGTCCAAATTACTTAATGAAAGACAATAAAATTTTCAAAAAGGAAGAGTGACGGGAGATTTACTTTCCTTTGTCACTCATATGTGAAACAAGTCGCTTCAAAATCATGGTGAGACTTTATGGTGTTGCTCTTGATATAACCAAAGCCTTTGTTAAAGTTTGGCACAACAATCTTATTTGCAAATTAATATGTCATGGTTTGAATGAGCAACGTATATCTTGGATACAAAGCTTTATTTCTGAGCGGAAATTTCGGGGCAATGTTGATGGTGTTTCACCGGATGTCTTTTCAACTAATGCAGGAGTTCCACAGGGTTCTGCTTTGTCACCAACTCTCCTACTTATTTATATTAACGATTTGTTGGATTCAACAATTAGTCCTATCCATAGTTTTGCTCATTGAAAACCCTAAATTATATCCACCGTTAGCGCTTAATAACTGTTGATCAAATTTGATGGATTCATCATTAAACCATGACCCTAAAACTATATTGGATTGGGGGTTCGCTAATAGTGTTGAATTCCATACGAGCAAAACACAGGCTTGTCATTTTTCTAGATTATCCATACCTAATCCGCTTCCATTAAAGTTCGACTCTTAAGATCTTGTAGAGAAAGAATCTGTTAGACTTACCCAAAGTAGGTTTTGCCAGACACTGATTTAGGACAAGCACTGGCCCATTAATGGATAACAATACTTGGTTATTGCTTTTGGGCCAGTACTAGAATAATTCATCGGCTGATCTATGATTTATAGAAAATAACCAGTATATTGTTACCTTGGAATGGCCTAGCACTGGCCCATGAATGGTAAATATTATTTGGCTATTATTATCGTGCTATTACTGTAACCATAAATCGGCCAATCTACCGTTTATAGAAAATTACCAGTGCGGTTTACTTTGAATGGTCAAGCAATGGCCCGTTAATGGTTAACATTAATTGGCTATTGTTATTGGGCCAGTACTGCAGCCATGAATTTTCCGATCTATGTTATTTTTTAAAAATTTCAATAGAGTATTATCCGTTTTACAAAGTATCCGTAAATAAATACAAAGTTTGAACAATTTCACATATAGTTTAGATCGCTTCTCGGCTGAAAGACTATGGTAATATTGAAAATGTTGGTAAATGTTTTAATTTTTTTTCATTTCTATTTTATTTTAATTATTTTGTAAATAATGTTAATAAATTAATTTACATATAAAAATATTATTTTATATTTTTTTTAATGACCGAGTACTGACAGTCATGTTTGCCAGTACTCGGCCATTTTTGCAACTGTACCAGTTGTGTGGGGGGTTTTGAATTTTTCCGTCATTTTTATTTTATTTTAAATTATTTTGTATTTAATTTATTTAAATTTACATATGATAATATTTTATATTTTTTTAACAGGCCAGTTATAATTGCCAGTATTTGACAATTACTTTGCCGTACAACCTTGTATGTGCCATTGCTGTTGTTTTTTCTTTGACCCATGAATGGCAACCATTTATTGTCCGAAGTTATCATTCAGTAAAATTATGTTAATGGCCCAGTCGTGGTTGACAGTATTCGCCCATTGCTGCATTACTGGGTGCCAGTAATGGACCATTACTGGACCAGTTGTACAACCTTGTATGGGTCTAGGAGTAGAAATTGAAAATAAGTTGAAATGGAATTTACTTATTTTTAACTTAGCTAAGAACTCTGCTCAAAATTTTTTGGGACGATGTCGTAAGATTTTTAATAGCGAACAAGCTATTAATTTACCAATAATTTCTACGTTCCTGCATGGAGTACTGTTCTCACATATGGGGTGGAGCTTCTTGTAGTAATTTGAAGTGCCTTGATTCTGTTCAGCTATTAAACTGATTGGCAACTCAACTCTTACTAATGAGCTTGATTCTTTAAAGCACAGACGAAATGTTGCTAATCTGATGATTTTCTACAAATGCGTTATGGATGAACGAATTTCTCCAGAGATTAAACCAATTTTACCTGAACCAGCAAACTTATCGCGTAACACCAGAGCAAATGTTGTAACCCATCCTTTTACGGTTCATGAAAAAGGTGCAGAGCTGTCGCTTTTCAACATGATTTTTTAAATTTTTTTGTCTCTCATCTTTGGAACGCTTTGCATTCATGGGATTTTCCTGATAGTTTAAGCCTCAAAATTTTAAAGTAAACGTCCATAAATTTCTTAGGGAAACTTAATTTATTCAAACTTAATCCCAATCCCTAGTTGGCATGGTATCTTCGGTTATTCAGAAACATTAATTAATAATTTATTATAATTAACACTGGCATGTTTAGTTCATCTCAAAATTCAGAAAGAATTTTAGATGGCGTAAACTCTTCTGTAGGCTGCAGGGGCGCACACAAGGGGGTTTTCGGTTCTAGACCCCCCTCCCTATAATCGAAAATTTTTCAGTATTGTTTTTTAAAGTTAGACATTATTTAGTGTTAACCATAAGAAATTATAGATTAACATCTCTGAATATCGTAAGATACGATGCTAACTAGGGATCTACGGTTACTCATTATTGATCAATTCTCTTTGAGGATTTTTTACGCCATTATATCCGAGTGAAAATAAATATAAAAATAAAATAATAATATAGTAATAATATAGTATAAATTTTGTTTGACTAAAATGTTTTAGTATCAATAAATTTGTTTCCTTCTTGATAATGAAACCACAACAAAAATATTTGTTTTCCAGCCAAATTGGCCCTTAGAAACAGACAAAGATTATTTAATATTTGGTTCCATAACAAAAATACTTTAACGATTTAAGTTCTAATATTTATTCAGCCCAATAGTATATTAAACCAGATAAACGAAAACGAAAAAAACATAAATTGACAGAGCGAGAGCGGCAAAGACTTTCTACCATGTCCATTTCTGACGAAAGTTTTTACAGTGCCATTAGTTCTTTAAAGTCTGGTACCAACTCATTTTTTTCCTATTATTGACGGTGATTTAATCGTCACTGACCCAGTGAGAAAAACCACAATATTCGCGGAACGCTTTGCTGTGATCTCAACTAATTTAGAAACTCCTAAAGAAAAACCAAAAATACAGTCTTCAGAAGTTAATATGAAAGACCTTTATTTCAAATCCAAAATGGTCAAAAAAAAAATCCTAAGGGGGTTAACTACCAGCAAAGTCTCCGGTATGAACATCATCCCTCCTAACTTGCACCTTCTCTTACCAAAATTTTCTAAAAATCCTATAGATCTGATATATCTCTTTTGTGCTGGAAGATGGCCAATGTCCAGCCCATCCCCAAAAGAAACAAAATGTGATATTTCAAATTATAGACCGCAATACCCTTGCTCTCAGTTCTATCTAAAATATATTAGCATTATATCAATACACAGAAGTAATGCCAGATCGGGTGTTTTTTTCCGTTATGGGATATTTCATTTAAAACAGGAAAGCGGGCAAAAACTTGACAATTGCGGGCTTTTTCACAATTAATTGTAGAAGCGTTTTAAATTTTAAACCTATTCAAAATGATCGCAACAACTCGTTTTTTACTATGCTTCCAGAAAGATGTTGATTACTCAATAATTTTGTTTAAATGAATCTGCGATTCATCGCCTTTAAAGTATACAGTAAAATCGATGAAATTTCAGCCTTCAGATGTTGATGTTCTGATATTTTTTAGGGAAATAGGAACAAACGTTTCGAAAACCCCAAAAGCAATACCATATTTCTGAGGTTCAGCAATATTTTCAGACTACGACACGAAAAATAAAATCACCTGCAACTATGGTACAAGATGGCCCCTCTCTATGCACGTTACGTTGGCGTGGTTTCGGACTAAGACTCAAAGTTTGCCAAAACAAGTTTCTGCAGGTGAAACACATTTTGTTTGCCTTAAACGAAATATATTTTAGGTGTGAGTTTCTGGTAAGCTTGCTATTGAGGATCAAATTTAGTATCTAACCTCTTTTGATGTTCATATGACCTTGCCGTTACGAATAAGAGAAATTAAATCGAAGTTTCTCCTGCTTGTGAAAACGACAAAACATGTTTTGTTAGTTTATTGACAGTTCCAATTTGTAGCACCACTTTGATGCAAGCTTAAGAGCAGTCTAGGTTCGACCGATAGAGCCATGTTTCTATCTGACCATGACCACCAACTCGTCAGTGAACGTAGCTGACATATACGGGGTACAACTTATTATAGTAATTTGATAATTTTATTCAATGAACGAAGTTCTACAGAGATTAAATCAATTTTGCCTGAACTAGCAAACTTATCACGTAACACCAGAGCCCATCCTTTTACGGTTCATAGAAGTAGCCCATCCTTTTACGGTTCATAGAAAAAGGTGCAAAACTTTTGCTTTTCAACGTGATTTTTTCAACACAGTCCTTCATCTCTGGAACGCCTTACCTTCATGAGTTTTTCCTGATAGCTTTATTCCTCAAAATTTTAAAGTTATTGTCCATAAATTTTTTAGAGAAACTTAGTTTAATCAAACTTAATCCCAGACCCAAAAAATAGTGTTGAAGCGAGAATCGTTAAGCTGTGTTAGGAGCTCATTAGCTAGTAGTTACTGTTAACCAAAACAGTGGCAAAAGCGCATCCATTGGGGACAGGTTCTAGATGCAAGAAAAGTCACTGAGGAACCATCTAGTCTAACTGTTAATTTGTGACTCAATAACATGTTGATAATCCCCGCAATGTAATGCATGTTTATAATTTTCTTTTTTACAAACCGAACAGATTTGATGTCACCTAACTTAGCCCCGCCATTTTTAAGAAAATTAAATACAAAGATTGTGCTGCATTGTACTACAGTTGTGCTGGATGTGCTACTCAGAAAGCATGCCATATCACCCATGGAAAAAAGTTGGCACGCTGAAACAATTTTTCGAGCAGAAGTTAGCCCCGCCATTTTGAAATATCTGAAAAACAAAGGTGGTCCTGTATGGTCCTCGAGTTGTGCTGGTTGTGCTATTTAGAAAAAAATTTGATATCCCTAGTGGAAAAATTTTATAACACTAAAATTATTTTTTCGAGTAAAAGTTAGCCCCGCCATTTTGGAAAAAAAAGAAAAACAAAGGGTCTGCTGTACGGTGTTAGAGTTATGCTAGTTGTACTATTCAAGAACAAATTTGTACCACCAGCAGAATAATTTAAACACGCTAAAACCGTCCCGCCATTTTGAAAAAAATTAAAAGCAAGGGTTGTGCTGTATTGTGCTAGGGTTGTGCTGGTTGTGCTACTCAGGAATAGTTCCATACCCGTCAAACAATTGGCGTCTGTGCGTCTGTTTAACAAGCGCAAATGTGCCCAAGATTTAATATTGTGCTTGCTTAACGTACACAAAAAATATAAGTTTTCAATCTTTCTACAAGCGCCTTTGCATGTCCTTATCTTGTCCGTTGTTCTTAAACACAATTCAAATACTTAGCAACCACAGAAGTATGATCTCCTCTGTATGCCCTGCGTATGTCGCATTACAAACCTTCAAGATTAAGTTATAAAAACAATTTCTCGCATTATAAACATACAAAAATACATTTTTGTGTGCCTGTTCTGAGCATAGTCGGTGTTCGCCCTTATCGAACAAAAAACATAAATTTTAGTAGTATAAACACAAAATTAATGTTTTTGCAAATGTTCTGTGCACAGGCTACGTTTGTTCTTAACGAAAATCAAAATATAAATTAGATTTTTAACACAAAACATGTGCGTGTTTTGATCATGGACCGCGCTTATCGCTATATAATAAAGAAAATATAAATAATTATTGCAAGTTTTTTAAGTAAGAGTAATGATACAGGTTTGTGTATATGTTCTGGGCATGGTCGGCGCTCGTTCTTAACTAACATAAATTAGTACTGTCAATCACAATAAATTTTTTGGTGCATGTTCTGGGGATGGGCCACGTTCGTCGTTACCGAAAATCATAAAAAAATTAGTATTGTAAACATTAAACATGTGTTATTGTGCGTGTGATTTGAGCATGGTCCGCGTTCGCCGTTATAATAAACAAATTAATGATTTAGTATTACAAGTAATTCAAGTAAGAGTAGTGAGTTATACAAGTTCGTGTGCATGTTTCGCGCATAAACTGCGCTCCCACTCATCAAATAATCAAGAAATAAGTTAATGTGAGTTAACATACACGTGTTAATATTTTTATTTTGACGCGTACGATGCCAACATTACTTAGGCCATATTTAGTTTGCACTTTGCAGATAGATTTTTAATAAATCAAACCAAAATAATTTATTCTGTAATTAGTGACAAAATCTGTGAAACATTAATAAATATATATCATATTAATTATAGGTAAGAATATTATTGTAATCTTTTGTGTAGTTTGGTTGTTTAACATGTACACGTATTTACTAACTTTATTTCTTAAAATTGTTTTAAAATATGTATCTACATTTTACATTTTGAATAATATTTAATTGCATGGAATCCAAAAATGATTTGTGGAAAGAAATACATTAAATTAATTTTCAGTGTCATTTGTATCTGTGCATGTTTAGCGCTTCATCGCGAGCTAGAATATTATATTTAATTTTATAAGACGTTCTTCTAAAATTTGTTTCGATATTTTTGCTTTTTCAGACATTTGTAATAATTTCATATACTTCTTATAATATCTGCTGAAACATCTGCTGGGTTTCAACGTATTCGTGAACGGAAAAGTCATGATTAAAAAATGGTAAGAAACATTAATTTTATCTCTTTGGTATTTTTTGTATTAAATTTCTAGATATTACGATGTGTGAATTCATAGGATGAGAGAATATTTCGTTAACATCTAAGTCAACATTCTAATCAACATCCTAAGTCACGAGTGTAAAGTCATTATTGATTGTTGCCAATCAATGCGAAACTTAATATCTGACGTAAAGTCAATATGTTGTTATATTTTTGGTTAGGAAATATAGACAACATTAGGGGAATTTTTAATTTCAGATTGGTTTTTGAGAACAATTAAGCTTAAGTACATATTGGAAATCACTTGAATTTTGCAATTCGAAATAACTTTTCATTTTCTCTAAAATTCCTTTAGAAAAAATTATCATTAAATTTGTACATATTTTTATTAAAACAATTTAATAATTAATATTCCATTATTTTAGAAGTCATTCAATTAATATTTAACGAGCAGCATGGTGTTACGTCGTTAATTTCAAGAGATTTCCAATGAAGATTTTAAGGAAAAAATGCTGCATGCCATCAGCGATTTTAATAGAGCTCTTCTCGCTCGCCACAAAGAAAAATCCGTTTCTATGGTAAAATTTAAAATTACGTATATAATATAGTTATCTATTGATTTTTTAATTTTGTTATATATTTATAAAGCATTATAAATCATTTCGAGTATTTAAAATAAAACTATAAATTAATAAAAAAAAATAGTTTTTTTGCATATAAAGAGATTGTACACCGTCAGTGTAAGTGGCATGGACGTTAGACATACTTTTGAGACTGACCATAAGCATTTCTTTGAGCTTGTTCTGTGTTCATGCGCAAGAGATTGTACACCGTAAGTGCAAGTTGAATGGACGTTAAACACACTTTTCAGACTGACCGTAATCATTCCTTTGAGCTTGTTCTGTGTTCATGCGCAAGAGATTGTACACCGTCAGAGCAAGTAGCATGGACCTTAAACACACTTTTGAGACTGACCATAAGCATTTCTTTGAGCTTGTTTTGCGCTCATACGCAAGAGATTGCACACCGTCAGTGCAAGTGGCATGAACATTAATCACACTTTTGGAACTGTCCATAAGCAATCCATTGTGTCTGTTCTGTGGTCAAGCGCAAAAGATTGGGCATTGCCAAGACAAGCACTTGCGCTAGGGGGTTTAATGCAATGTGTATGTACTTCTGAATGACTTGTGTCGTACTGCGCTTGTCGCGTACACAAGGACGCAAAACATGCATTTTACAAACGCAAATGTTGAAATTGTTTGACGGGATATTATCAATGAACAAAAGTTGGCACGCTAAAACGGCTTTTCGAGCAGAAGTTAGCCCGCCATTTTGAAAAAATGAAAACCAAAGGTAGTGCTGTATTGTGTTCGAGTTGTGGTTGTGCTACTTAGACAAAAATTTCGTAACCCTAACAGTATTTTTTTTACAAAGTAAGCATCATTTTTTTCGAATAGAAGTTAGTCCCGCTATTTTGGAAGAAATCAAAAACAAAAGAAGTGCTGTATTGTGTTATAGTTGTGCTGGTTGTGCTACTGAAAAAACATCGTATCACCAACAGAATAATTTACACCACGCTAAAACCATTTTTCGAATGAAAGTTAGCCCCGCCATTTTGTAAAAATCAAAGAAGAAAGGTTGTGCTGTATTGTGCTACAGTTGTGCGGGATGTGCCACTCAAAAAGAATCCCATATCAACAATGAATAAAAGTTGGCACGCAAAAATGATTTTTCGAGCAGAAGGATATTTTCGAGCAGAAAGCATTTGACCTGAAAATTAAGCAGAAGTTAGCCCCGCCATTTTGAAAATAACGAAAAACAAAGGTTGTTATGTATTGTACTCTAGTTGTGCTGGTTGTGCTACTCTGAAAGAATTGCATATAAGCAATGAGTAAAAAATGGCAGACTAAACCTATTTTTCGAGCAGAAGTTAGCCCCGCCACTTATAAAAAAATAAAAACAAAGGTTGTACTGTATTGTGCTTGAGTTGTGCTGGTTGTGCTACTCAGACAAACATTTCGTATTCCTAACAGAACAATTTTATAACGCTAACATCATTTCTTCAAATAGAAGTTAGCCCCGCTATTTTAGAAAAAAAAAACTAAATTGAGTGCTGTATCGTGTTAAAGTTGTACGAGTTGTGCTACTTCAAAACAAATTCGTACCCACCGACCGAAAAACATACAATTTTTTTTAATATTATATATTTTTGTGATTCCCTTATTTTATATATTCAAAACAGGCAAGATTCATTTATGCTATCGGACACCAGGTGTCACTTACATTATTAGTGCTTATAAACTAATGACTACACTGATTCCTAGAAGAATAAATTATGCTAGCGTAATAGTGTATTTTCCTACAAGACATGAAAACATTGTTTTTTTCGTGAGTAAACATTTATTGAGACATGTTTACCAACGGTTCTTATCTCGCGTAGGAAATGCAATATTTTCTATGATAGTAATATATAATCGATATTTACTATGAATTATAAAGTTAGAAATCGACAACAAAACATTCAAAATTCATATTATATTTTTTCATGGTTGCGTTTTTTAGAATACTTTGTAAAATTATATGAAAAACCATAGCAACTACAATTTGTTATTCTTTTTACACTAGTGGAATAGACTTTTCATTTGTTATCATAGAAAAAAATATTTTTCATTGGGTATATATAATCTATCTCTAAGCAGCCAGCTGAAACAAAATTTCATACCACTACATATACAAAATTTTTGTTTTTCATTTTTTCAAAAACGACGGGGCTAACTTCTAATCGAAAATCCCAGCGGCAGGTATATCCGCTAGAAATAGGTAGATTTCGGGGTCGGACGGTTTTGTGTCCAAATAAAATTAGATAAGTCAGATTAGTATAAGTAAAAAATTTTCTACTTAAATAGAATAATTCAAAAAAAAATATCGAACCAAATTAAATACATTATCCGAACTAACTTCATTAATACAATTTCGGAACAGTTTTATTTAAGTTGGTTTAAACTACTTTTAATAACATATTAAATCCACCAAAGATCAAATGAACTACGTCACAACTACAATTATACCATCACACATAATTTATAATCAAACATTATCAAACAATTTTATTTCAAAATCATCTTTTGTTGTTGTGTTTTTTTGTTCTTATTTAATCTTTTTTCAAACGGTTACTTAGTAAAAAAAATAAAAACAAAAGAGATTTTGATAATTTTTCTATGGTATTAAATGGCTTGATATTTTCTTGAAAGGGGTGCATTATATTGCTTATAAAAATGGAACCTTTTGGGTTAGAAAGCTGAAAATTTTTTGAGGCTATAGTTTAAAAGTATGTTTAAAAGCTAAGATAAATTTAAATAACATAAACTGAAACATGATGAAAGCATTGCCTTTTGCGTTTGTTTTTATTTCAACAGACAAGGGGCCTCAACCTTTAGACCTGAACTATTTTTTTTGAAAATTTTGGAAAGATTTATATTTTATATACGTAAGAAAAAGTTTTCAAATATGAGCTTGCCAATTTCAGCTAGATCAAGGACAGCAAAGTTTAGTAAATTTTTAAAACAGCTGATTTTTGAGGAACCTGAAACGCCAAGGTTGTCATCTGGATAAAAATGATAAAAAAAGGTTCAAATATTCAAAGTTTTTATTAAAATTTTATTAAAATATTAAAATATTAAAATATTATGATATTATGATTCAAACGGAAGTTATAGCGCCCTAGATTATTCGACTTTTTAGGCTCTAGCCGCTTAACCGGTACCCGGATATGGCCAGTTCACGAACTTGTCCAAGACATTATTTGCCGAAACATACACAGAAAATTATTTTGGGATAGGTCGAAAAATGCGACCGTGAGAGTGCCGCTAAATTCCGATATACCTCATATCGTTATATATATATATATATATATATATATATATATATATATATATATATATATATATATATATATATATATATATATATATATATATATATATATATATATATATATATATATATATATATATATATATATATATATATATATATATATATATATATATATATATATATATATATATATATATATATATATATATATATATATATGAGCAATTTCACGAAGATTCAACATCGTTTTGACTTGACCCCTGTTAATTTTGATTATTTTTTGTTTATGGATAGTCTTGGATAAATAAAAAATACGAGTTCTCTTAGAATTTTTTTTTTCGACCAGGATTTTTTTTTTCGACTCTTCATAGGGTACCCCTCAATTTTTTGTTATTTTGTGATGTGAGTGCATTTTGACGAGCGATTGTAGAAAAACTACTGAATCGATTTTCATAAATGATATGTCGTTGAATAGGTATTAGAACAAAGTTTTTAAAATGTACACTGTTAATTTTTTGAAATAATTTCTAACGGTGTAACATAAGAAAAAAACGGTGTAATTGAAAAAAAGATGGCATAGCCTCTTTTTTTTTTTTTTTAAACAAAATTGAAGCTTATTTTATATCTAACAACTTGTGAAAGTTTAGGACTAGCATCATTTTTTGTTTTAAAAATAAAATTCGTTGTGCATATGACTGTCGGGAATCAGTTTTTTTTGTTCTGAAGGAAAATTATAAAAATGGCGTTATAAACTAAGAGATTTTTTTTTTATGTTAAATATCAAATATTTTATTATTAGATGAACTTTTTAAAATATTATAAAAATTATATATGTAGTACAATAAATAAAATAAATACAATTGTTAAAAATGATTTACTTATTTTACAAACAGAAGTTTCTTTTGAATAGGAAAGCACTTCTGCAATTATTTTCTTTGTATTAGATGGCATAAAAAATGAAATGTTTATTTGTCACTTTTAGTAATCACTTGTCACTCTTATAAAAAATAATTTGACAGTCTTGACTGCAAACAAAAAAGCCGTATAAACAACTAAATCTATTTAGGAACTTTTGACTGGAGAAGTATTATGTTTGTATTATGTTATTATGGAATCATAAAGTAAAGGATTGTTTTTCAACATTAAATTACAAATATTTTATTATTGAATAAACTTTTTAAAATATCATACAAATTATATATGTGAAAATAAATATAGTTATTAAAAATTATTTACTTATTTTACATTCAAAAGTTTCTTTTGAGTTGGAAAACATTTTTGCATTTATTGTATTAGTATCTACTGGTACAAAAGAATGAAATTTTTGAGTTCCACTTATAGTAATCGCATTTTTATATCGATTTTGTAATTTGTCTTTTGTTAATTGATATTCATTTTTATTGGCGTATCCAAAGTTCATGGTAGATTCCCATTTAAAAGCCCATTCGAAAAGTTTTTTTGGTGTATCAATAATATTATCTTCGCTCGCCGTACTATAACGGTGTGCAGCACGCTTCAGTGTACCACCAATTCCATCACAAGGTCCCTTTTCATGGCTGGCAGCATGAAAATGCCATTCAGCATCAACCTTAAAGTCTTCTTTATGGTGGCATAAGTTAATTAGGTTATGTTTATTTTTGTATTGAGAAGGTGCACCGTCGGTGTTATAAATTATGTTTGTAATATTAGAATTTATATGCGTTTTGATGAATTCAATAAGTTTTGTAATGAAAAGATGGACTGTAGTACTGTTGTGATCGTTTATATCCGAAATGAGTATAAAACTTCGGTGCTGTATATATTCACTTGTGGCACTTTTAAAATAAATGACAAATGGATGAATAGTAGCTTGTGAATTATTATAATAATAGCCTTAAACCGCATTCTGAATTATGAAGCCGTAGTTTTCAGAAAAATCCCCTTGAACGAAGCACTCTCCTGCTTCTAAATTTTTTTTTTTCCTCAATGAATGTAAATTGTTGTTTTGCTATAAAGTTGTGTGGTATCAAAATTTGTAAACGGCAAATAAATTTTTTCATAAATTCTTCTACAGTTTCTATTAAAGTATCCAAATTGTATCGATCAGTGGTATTCCATTGTTGATATTTGACTTGAAGGATTCCTTTAACGTCAAAATCATTTAGTAATTTTTCTTTCAGTTGTTGAAGTTTTTTTGAACATTCATTGCACTTCAAATTATGACAATCTTCTGTTAATTTACCACATGAAACAAATTCAATTAATGTTTTATAATTTTGGAAAGCAGCATCAGTAATCCAAGACATCTTAGAGTGTTGAATCATTAGTTTCATATTTTGATGTATGGTACACACGCACACATGGTACACACGCACCTTGGGATAATTTTATACATTCTTGTGGTCGAAGGGACGTGAATTTAGTAAATCCTATTTTCACATCAGGAAACTTATTTTTAAACTCCACATAAGCTTCATTTAATGTACATAGCAATAAGCGCTTTTGTGTTTTTATGCGCTCCTCTCCTTTTTTAAAAGATATTGCATCTCGTTTGCCTGGCAATAATCTACTGATTTCATCACTTTTATAGAACTGTTCCACAACATTTATATCTGTTGTGGATACACGTCTTTTATCCGTCGCAGATGAATGCTGAAAATTATTTTCATGTAGAGTTTTACTTTTTTCAACCAAATGACGCTTAGCATTACTTCCAAATATATCTTGAATAATGCAGGAGCATTTTCATTTCTTGCGGTAAAATTGACAACATTTTTTGTTTTTCAGCATAATTTATAACTTTTAAATTAAAATCACCAGCAACCCAATAAATAATTTTTCAGATGATAGTACACTGTACAAGTCATTTGTTTTCCTATCTTTAAAAGGGAAAAGGCATGAACGAATAAAGCCCGCCCGGAGAGACTCTGCCATAAATGTAAATGATAGCCTTAAAGTTTCCAATTGGGGTGACTGAAATATGTTCAATTTTAACTCAACCAAAACATGACTATTGATTGTTGCCAGATCAACGATCGAGTTTGCCAAAGATATTTCGATTATTGTGTTTCGATTAAAATGTTGCAAAATTTTGCTGAACTTGACTGAAATTGCTTTTTAAAAAGTTCATTTAATAATAAAATATTTGATATTTAACATAAAAAAAAAATCTGAATCTAAAAATCGCCATTTTTATAATTTTCCTTCAGAACAAAAAAAACCGATTCCCGACAGTCATATGCACAACGAATTTTATCTTTAAAACAAAAAATGATGCTAGTCCTAAACTTTCACAAGTTGTTAGATATAAAATAAGCTTCAATTTTGTTTAAAAAAAAAAAAAAAAACAGGCTATCACATCTTTTTTTCAATTACACCGTTTTTTTCTTATGTTACACCGTTAAAAAATATTTCAAAAAATTAACAGTGTACATTTTTAAAACTTTGTTCTAATACCTATTCAACGACATATCATTTATGAAAATCGATTCAGTAGTTTTTCTACAATCGCTCGTCAAAATGCACTCACATCACAAAATAACAAAAAATTGAGGGGCACCCTGTGAAGACCCCTGGTCGAAAAAAAAAATTCTAAGAGAACTCTTTTTTTTTATTTATGAAAGACTATCTATAAACAAAAAATAATCAAAATTAAAAGGAGTCAAGTCAAAATTTCCCAAAAATTTGCTGAACTTGCGTGAAATTGCACATATATATATATATATATATATATATATATATATATATATATATATATATATATATATATATATATATATATATATATATATATATATATATATATATATATATATATATATATACATATATATATATATATATATATATATATATATATATATATATATATATATATATATATATATATATATATATATATATATATATATATATATATATATATATATATATATATATATATATATATATATATATATATATATATATATATATATAATTTTTTTTTTTTTGTTTTTCCGTCTCCGCTTATCACATATAGTCGTTTGGCATCAAAAATTTTCCGAAATTCCGAGATGAAGCCCATTGCAATAGGTAGATTTTTATATGAAATCTACCTAAATAGATTTTTATATGAAATATACCTAAAAATCGTTCTTGCGTACCAAATTTTTGCATTGGTAGTATGGAATTTTTTTTGAGTAGCACAACAATAGAACAATACAATACACCACAGCCTTTGTTTTGTTTTTTGCCAAATGACGGTGCTAACTTCTGCTTTTCTTCTGCTCGAATGCGTTCTGCTCGAATAATCGTTTTTTCTTGTCACCATTTATTTATTGGTGATATGGAATTTTTCTTGAGTAGCACATCTAGCACAACTATGGTACAATACAGCACAACATCCTTTTTTTATGTTTTGTTAAATGGCGGGACTAACTTCTACTCGAAAAATCGTTTTAGCGTGTTGTAATTTTTCCTTTGGAGGGTATGAATTTGTTTTGGAGTAGTGCAACTCGCACAATTTTAACACAATACAGCACTCAATTTAGTTTTTTTTTGCCAAAATGGCGGGGCTAACTTCTATTTGAAGAAATGATGTTAGCGTTATAAAATTTTTCTGTTAGGAATACGAAATTTTTGTCTGAGTAACACAACCAGCACAACTCAAGCACAATACAGTACAACCTTTGTTTTTATTTTTTTATAAGTGGCGGGGCTAACTTCTGTGGAAAAATCGGTCTAGTCTGCTAGCTTTTATTCACTGCTTATATGCAATACTTTATGAGTAGCACAACCAGCACAACTAGAGTACAATACATAACAACCTTTGTTTTTCATTTTTCTTTTCAAAATGGTGGGGCTAACTTCTGCTCGAATGCTTTCTGCTCGAAAATATCCTTCTGCTCGAAAAATCATTTTAGCGTGCCAACTTTTATTTATTGTTGATATGGGATTCTTTTTGAGTGGCACATCCAGCACATCTGTAGCACAATACAGCACAACCTTTCTTCTTTGAGTTTTACAAATGGCGGGGCCAATTTTCACTCGAAAAATGGTTTTAGCGTGGTGTAAATTATTCTGTTGGTGATATTTTTTCGATACGATATTTTTTCAGTAGCACAACTAGCACAACTATAATCCAATACAGCACTTCTTTTGTTTTTGATTTCTTCGAAAATGGCAGGTCTAACTTCTATTCGAAAAAAATGATGCTAACTTTGTAAAAAATACTGTTAGGGCTACGAAATTTTTGTCTAAGTAGCACAACCAACACAACTCGAGCACAATACAGCACATCCTTCGGTTTTCATTTTTTTCAAAATGGCGGGGCTAACTTCTGCTCGAAAAGTCATTTTAGCGTGCCAATTTTTTTCATTGATAATATGGAACTATTTCTGAGTAGCACAATACAGCACAACCTTTTCTTTTAATTTTTTTCAAAATGGCGGGGCTAACTTCAACTCGAAAAATCGTTTTTGCGTGTTTAAATTATTCTGCTGGCGGCACAACTTTATTCTTGAATAGCACAACTAGCATAACTCTAACACCGTACAGCAGACCCTTTGTTTTTCTTTTTTTCCAAAATGACGGGGCTAGCTTTTACTCGAAAAAATGATTTTAGTGTTATAAAATTTTTCCACTAGGGATATCAAATTTTTTTCTAAATAGCACAACCAGCTCAACTCGAGGACTATACAGGACAACCCTTGTTTTTCAGATATTTCAAAATGGCAGGGCTAACTTCTGCTCGAAAAATTGTTTCAGCGTGTCAACTTTTTTCCATTGGTGATATGGCATTCTTTCTGAGTAGCACATCCAGCACAACTGTAGCACAATACATCACAATCTTTGTATTTAATTTTCTTAAAAGTGGCTGGGCTAAGTTAGGTGTCATACTGATTTGGACAAAATCTGACCGACACTTTTTTGATTTGACTGAAATTTTTTTTGCAGGTTTTATATCGTAAAAAAAGATATACGTGTTCGAGGAGTTTTTTTTTTGGAAAATATAGCGGTTCTAAATTTGGAGAACTTCGTGATTTTTGGCTTGACGAGTTATTTTCAAATATTCATAACTTTGGTTCTATTAAAAATAGAAACTTCTAGTTTATTTTATTTTAAAGTTAAAAGATGTTAGTCTACAAAACAAATTAAAATTAGTAAAAGTTATTAAAAAACTTCCTATTTTTATAAACAAATAAGATGTTCAAATCGATCTTTAGTCATTGCCCCACAAAATGAGTTTTTAGTATAACCATCGTGTTCCACATTTAATTTCTAGTTTCAGGAAAATCAAAATGGTCAAGTTCAAATTTCGAATTTTTCGCCTGCGTAGATCACGTTTTTCATCTATACACATTTTTCTTAACTTGTTGAATCAAAACTAGAATTTGTATTAAAACACTATTGTAGTGATACAACTACTTAGCTTAATAACTAGTTTTAACATCTTAAGTTCTGCTTTTTGGCAAGAAACACAGTTTCCATAGTCCTTAAATCTTACTATTTGCAATAAAATAATAATATAAATGTTTATAATATTCCATACATACCAGTTAAATTACTTAAAATTTAATTATACACTTGAGACTTAAAAAACAAAATTACTAAGACGAAAAACTATAAGAAACGAAATTTATTGAGTGTAAAATGTATAAGCTTTTCTCTTTAGTTTTTCTTTCTTTAATTACATTTTCTTTTTATTTTGAATTTTTATTTCATTATTCGCACATTTATACGGTGATATACTAAAACCCCCGTAAACTTTCTTCTAAAGGTATTCTTATTTGAACCCCAAAATTATTTTTAATGTTTCTTCCCGTTCCCTAATACCATCTTAACTCGAATGCAAAAAAAACAACAAAAAATCGTTCCCAACATTCTTTTTCATTATTCAGATTTTATATTTTCATAGTTAAGACAACAAATTTTCTCAAAAGCTTTTCTTTTATTTTCTGTATTTTTTTAATGTAAAATTTTATATTTCAAATAAGGCGTTTCCCTAATTTTTCTTTTGTTTAAAATTAGTTTTTTTCCATCTTCATTTCTACATAAATTGACGGGGGAAAATATAAGAAAAAAAACAGGAAAAAAGGCGTGGTTTTTCATTTATAGTTTATTTTTCTATGAACATTTTTCGTGTATATAAGAAAATCTTTTTAGCTTAAAATATTTTTATGTGGATTTTTTTAAGATTTCCCTTTTTTTGGTGGAATTATTTTAGATATTTTGTATGTTTTCTTTAAGATTTGCTCATATATGTCTGTTTATGTAATAAAGAAACCAAGGAAAGTTATGGTTCTACCATTATTTCCAAAACATGTTTTTACATAAAAAAAGGAAAGTGATTAAATTGTTAGCTAATCAGTTAAGCTAAGCTCTCGGATGCTAAGTTTTTTTATTTAAAATTACAAATTTTCAATTACAATTATAACCAAATTAACTGTTGAGTTATCTTAAATATCTATTTTTGAAGTCAAACATCTATTATTAAAAACAACCTGTAATTACTAATTTTTTTAAATTTTATAGTCCTTACACTACAAGCTATAAAAAACTTCACAAATTCACTTAACTTCTAGAATTCTTCTAATTTTCTAGATCTTACAAACTTTGATACTGAAAATTCAAAATTTTTCACTATTCGAATTGGCCTACCTCTCAATTCTATAAACGGTATTGTCAATTACCTTCTTGATTCGATCACTGATTAGTAAACAACAACACCAGGTTTTATTAGGTTTGCAATACTTCAACACGGGGGAGGGGGTTTGAGAAACGCCCCCCCCCCCCCCCCCATTGGTTAAAAACAAAATTGTGATAGTAAATTTACATGAACCCGGGCAATCGACGGGCACCTCATGAAATATAAAATATGTTGTAACCCATCAAACGCAATGAATGAGGGTCCTCGGGATATATATTAATATTTCTCCATAGATAGGACATTATATCTGAATTAAAAAATGTTTTAGTTAAAATAGTTATTCGTCTAAAGCGGCGCTCTATTAGAATGGGTGTTTAAACTTTTTTTTAAATAATTTGTCAATATTTGAAAAAGCAATACCTCCTTGATTTTTCGGGGAACATGGTAGTCTAGATGGAATATGGTAGTCCTAGCCCGATTGATTTCAGAATCAAGCAAAGATTAGTAAAGAAACGTTATACAAAAAATTGCATGTGGTTTTGGACCGACTTTTTTTCACACTTAAAATGGTTGTGTAACATGTGTATGTGTTGTTATGACGTGTTATGATGTTGTTATGAAATGTGTGTAATGTGTATGTGTTGTTATTTAATATCCGAATTACACAACATTTTACATAAACAAAATGAAGGGAGAATAATCGTGGATTTTTAAGAAAGTCTAATTTAAGCCCCGCTTTTATTTTTAAAGTCGTCTGCTAAATCAGTTGGTATTTGGTAAGAGACTTCACTTTAAATATTCATCCAAAACAGAATCTGCAACCGCTATTTGGGAGGCAACATATAGTTTCTCATCAAATTAATCTTAATATATAAATCCAACGTAAAACTTTTACATTAATTTAAAAGTTTTAGAAAATAATTTTAAGCAAAATATAAACTTGTTTATTTTGGGTTTGATTTCTCTTTCCTTAACCGCAAGTTAAATTATCAAATTTTAAGCATGTAGATGGTGGTAAAATTGGTGGTAAAATTGAAACCAAGCGTTTCATTTCTAATCGCGAACGCTGCACGCCAAGCTTGTCTTCAACTAGCTCTCACGGTTAGAATGGATTGGATTGCGTTCATGCTAGCTTGCTATAAAAAAAATTTAGCGTGCGAAATTTATATAAAAAAAAACGAAAAGCATAGAAACCATAGCCCATAGTTCACTTAAGGCATACAACATACATGCTGGCTGGCCTTAAAAATGCCATATCCCTGCATGCAAAGTCATCAAACTAGCATAACATTATAAAATTTTCAATAAAAAAAATCAATTAAACAGATCATACTACAAAAAATACTTACAGCCAATCCAATCATGTACGGAATATAAAGAGTTTTTCAATAGTTTTAATACGATCGCACTCTTAAATTTTATTTATGAACTGTCAATGTCAAAACATTAGTCAAAATTTACATTTTTATCATGGTGAATTTCACGAACGAGCAACGTTTGGAAATTATTAAAAAATACTACCAAAATTCTTAGTTGGTGGTCGCAACTTTAAGAGCGCTTACACCAATTTTCGGTCGTAATAATCGTCCCCCAGACAGGCTGTGCGTGCTATAGTGGATAAATTCGAGTCAACATATTCACTATTGAATATTGCCAGTGAGATAACGCACCGGTCAGAGTACCGAAAATATCGCAGCCATAAGAGCTTAATGAATATCGTCGAAAAATCATCTTCAGCGATGAAGTTCATTTCTGGCTAAGTGGCTTTGTTAACAAGCAAAATATGCGTTTTTGGTCAGCAAAATACCCACATGTGCTTCAAGAGGGGGTGTGGGGGTGTGATTGGACCCTATTTTTTCGTCGATTTCGTCGATGACTGCAAACTTGCTCGCGGTGGTCATATGGCCGAGATCGAATTCCATGCTGAAATGTAACAAGTGTATTGTACATGAAATAAATTTCAGCTCGATATCTCAATTATTCTGTGTTTTATTTAAATACAAAATTGTTATGCATTCTTATTGAGCAACCATGTAGATTTAAAATTTTCTTCAGAGTTCCTATCTTCTTCTTCAAAGTTTTCCGTTTATAGATACACACTATGGCACTGCCAATCAACCTACCCCTAGTGAAGGTCCTTATTTTGAGGATCATATATCTCTCGTTTAGTTCTTTAAATTGCTTGCTTCAAATTTATAACATCATCATCATATCACGTATTTAGATTTACCGGAAATAAAAGTTCACCAGGATAATTAAAAAAATTCTTTTTTATATTCTTTGTTCATTTAAAAACATAGTTTCATCTTACATCAAATGCTCATAGACATTTCCCGCTTTGTATTTATAAAAATCACTTTAATTTGTTTAACTAAACAAAGGTTTAGTTCTAATCCAAGAAAGCTTAACAAATAGTAACACCAATGTAGTTCAACATTAAAACAAAACTTAACTATCGTTTTTTTAAGAATCGGGCAGTCGCGAAAATTTTCAAAATTTTTTTTACAAATTTGGAATCAATCCATCGGGCTTGGCCGTCTCCCGAAAACTTTATGAGATTGAGGTGGTAGGATCCACCCCCACCCCTTTGGACCCTCTTTAAGTTTTAGCATATACAAATCTATATCAAATAAATGGGAAGAGATAAAAAAAATTTAATGGCACCATTATCTTTTATTTAAACCGGAGCAAACTTTTGAGTCTAAAAATTGGTTTGCACCCCCACCCCCAACCAACCCCGTGGGTGGGGTTGACACACTAAATGAGTGAAATATGTCATGTGGGATATCATTAGAATCAAACTGTCATAACAAATACAATCTCCTATATTACCCCATGATCGGTGACTTAACCATTTTTTACTCCCAAGGGACCCTTATCGTAGAAAAAAATATTATTTTTGCATGTCATGTTTGGTGTCGATTTCAATATAATCGGGGATGCTAAGTTCAATGATGATGATAAAAATGGGAGCCGGACTCGGGGTAGTCCAAAATGGGGTGGAGGTTAGGGGTCGGTTATAAAAAATATCGAAATTATTGTCATAATAAAAATTGGGGTCGGACTCAGGGTAGTCCAATAATAGGTGGGGGTTGGGGAGTCGGTTATACAAAATATCGAAATTATTCTCATTATTATCGATTTTTACATAATCAAAGATGCTAAGTTCAATGGTGATGGTAAAAATGTTGAACGGACTCAGAGTAGTTCAATAAGGGGTGGGGGTTGGGATCTTATCATGAATTTTTCGTCATTATTATTGATTTCAACATACTTGAGGACACTGAATCCAACATTGATGTTTAAATTGGGATCAAAAATATAAGGGTGTCACTAAAGGGTGGGAGTTTGAGCTGAAAGCCGAAAATATATTATGGGTACAGATTTTGGATAAATTCAGGGTACTGAATGCAATGGTGATGCTGAAATTAGTATTTTGGGGTCCCGGCAAGAAACTAGAGGATAAGAGTTTGAGTATAAAATTAGGGAAATGTTCAAATATACATAATAAATATTATTTTTCTGTGAATCGAGGATATTGAATCCAATGGTGGTCTTAGAATATGCAATCAAGCAACCATAGGAGTAAAATCAGAAGCTGGAGGATGGGGTGGAGAATAAAAAAATGTTCAAATATACACTATACACCAAGGCTAGAGTTACTTAACAAAGGGGCCCCTTAAAGGTGGGTTATTCTTAAATGTTAGTTGAATTATATCGTCAAATTGATGTATCGTCGAAACATGGCAGAAAAACATTTTAAAATTATTAAATAAGAAAAATAATAAACTAAAATAGCAAATTCTTTATATTTCTTATATTTTTATTTTTGAAATATACAAACAAATGCCACAAAAATAAGGCTGTATCGATTTTAGTGCTCATCATTTTCTTGTATAAATAATTGAACTTCATCTACCATATTGAGTAAACTAGATGGAAAAAAATTTGTTTATAAAATATTTAATGTCATTTTCGTTCAATTTGTAATACATAGTGTTTTTCATAGTACAAATTTTTTATTACGTGGTTCTGCGATTCAACATCGTAAATATTATGTATATTTGAACATTACCCCAATTTTAGACCCAAACCCTTATCCTCTAGTTTCTTGCCTAGAGACCCAATACTAATTTCAACATCACCATTGAATTCAGTGCCCTTGATCTATCGAAAATCAATACTCATAATATATATGTAAACATTTTCGGCTTTCAGCCTCCATCTCCCGCCCTTTAGTAACACCCTTATATTTTGGATCGCAATTTAAACATCACGGTTGGATTCAGCGTCCTCAAGTATGTTGAAATCAACACTAATGACGATAATTTTGATACTATTCATGACCAGACCCCCAACCCTCACCCTTTATTGAACTACCCTGAGTCCGGTCAACATTTTTAACATCACTATTGAGCTCGGCATTCTCGATTATATAAAAATCGATAATAATGACAATAATTTCGATACTTTGTGTAACCGACCCCCCCCAACCCCCACCTATTATTGGACTACCCGGTGTCCAACCCCAATTTTTAATATTTATTTATTTATTTATTTATTTATTTATTTATTTATTTATTTATTTATGTATTTATTTATTTATTTATTTATTTATTTATTTATTTATTTATTTATTTATTTATTTATTTATTTATTTATTTATTTATTTATCTATTTATTTATTTATTTATTTATTTATTTATTACTGCCATCTATATATATATATTAATTTGGCTAATACATTTACGAGAATAAAACATAACAGTTACAAAAATTACAATCAAATTTACAACAAAATTAAATTAATAAAGGTACTTAAGTCAAAATTCCTAAAGGTTTCTTACAGATCTTTTAAAATTTCTCGATTTCATGAAATCAAAGCATTCAAAGAATTTATTAAAAATTCTCATACAATTGTTTACTGATTCATTAGAGCCATAATTAGTACTACTAAAATTAATCGCGAAAAATACATCACGTTGGCGAAGCTTTAATAAATTTGAGCAATCTAAGCGACAACACAAAATATCTCTTGCAAAAACCGCACAAGCAATTTCTCTTCTCTTATACAGCGTTTTCAAAGTTAACAGCTCTAATCGACTTTCATAAGGTTCTAAAGAAAACTGACGAGTGTTATTTGAAGGCAATCTATTAAGAGCAAAGATAAGAAACCTTTTCTGCACGCTTTCAATCCGTGACGAATGGGTAACATACAGCGGATTCCAAATAACAGAACCATATTCCAAAATTGATCTGACATATGCACAATAAAGCGTTTTCAGCGTTAATGGATTACAGAAATTTTTAGTATTACGTTTGATGAACTCTAACATTGAATTAGCTCGACCAATCATGTAGTCAAAATGATCATTAAATGAGTATGAAGCTGTGAAAATAATGCCTAAATCCTTGAACTTATAAACTCTTTCTAAGCTATTATTGCAAAAATTATGACGATAATTTCGATATTTTTTATAACCGACCTCCCAACCTCCACCCCTTTTTGGACTACCCCGAGTCCAGCCCCCATTTTATCATCATCATTGAACTCAGCATCCCCGATTAAATTGAAATCGACACTACGATAAGGGTACCCCCTTGGGAGTAAAAAATGGTTAAGTCACCGATCATGGGGTAATATAGGAGATTGTATTCGTTATGACATTCTGATTCTAACGATATCCCACATGACATATTTCACTCATTTAGTGTGTCAACTTCACCCACGGGGTTGGTTGAGGGTGGGACTGCAAACCAACTTTTGGACTCAAAAGTTGCGCCAGTCTAAATAAAATATAATGGTGGCATTAATTTTTTTTATCTCTTCCAATTTATTTTATATAGATTTTTATATGTTAAAACTTAAAGAGGGTCCAAAGGGGTGGGGGTGGGTCCTACCACCCCCAATCTCATAAAGTTTTCGGGAGACAGCCAAGCCCGATCGATTGCCACTAAAATCACAAAATCGAGTCATAAAAGTTTCCAAAAACTACGTTTTCTGCTGATTCTTAAAAAAAAACGATAGTTGAGTTACAAATAAAATGAAATTTAATGAAAATTTTGTATTTTCTTTTAATTTAAATTAAAATTTATATGACACAAACTTGTAATTTTTTTTTTATTTCTTTTAACTCTAGAATTAGTAAATTGAAACTGCCTGTTACGGTGGATAGTATGTAAGTAACAACCAAAATCATTTTAAAATTAATTATATGTTGCTTAGCTTATAATAGGCGCTTTCCTATCGAGTGAATTACTGAATGATTCACTTAAACTGAATTGTATTCCGGAATTTGTATGTTCCAATGGTAATATTCAGTTTACACTGAACGTAAACTGAGCTACTACAGAACTGAATTGAATTGAATAAAGTGAAAAAAAAATCAGTTCAACATATTCATATTTTTTTATTTACGGCTAAAATTAATAAAAAAACGTTAAAAATAATAAAAAAATAAATCGGAACATATTTGTTTGCTCTAAATTTTCGATTTTGGCTATGTATTTTTTAAATGTCTAAAAATTGCTGTTTTTGTTCTTATTGCGCAGGCCCTGATACGGAGCCAGTTATTGCGAGTGCCACTGTAGGTGGCTTGAACTTTTATACATAACAATTTTACTACTTCAAGAAAAAAATAAAAATATAACTAACCTACGGATTGTAACGAACACCCTCAGACAAATCTGAATTTAGGAATCTCTTAAAATACTTATTCCTAATCTGACATTTCAATAGTTAAACTTCGGAATTAATTAATAATATATATATATAAAAACAAATAAACTTATCTTCTATGTAATCGATGTGATGCCTTCTATCCTTTCCAGATTGCCTTCGTTGTTTTCTTTCCATTCACCAGCAAAAAATCCATTTGGAAATATAGCTTTTAATTCACTTAACATATGTGCAAAAAAAACCAGACTTAATTTTGTTAAATTCCTTCGATATTGAGAATTTTCATCAAACATCTTTTCTTTACCTTCCTTAAATAGTTTTATAGCTTGTTTACCTTTTCTCATTAAATTATTTGTAAATATATTAAAATGTTCATTTGTGTGTAATATATACATTTGATCCTCACATTTAGAATAAATCAAACGTAATCTTTGATATGTATCAATTTATTATTTTATTTTTAATTCCAGACACTTATAATTAAAAACACACTATTCAAACTTTCATAAAACATTTTTGTGTTTAAATATAACATTACAAAAATTTGTTTTTGATATAATTATCAATGAACTTATTTTTTTTTAAACATGATTGCATGAACAAACTTTGACTAGATGTCATCTTTTGAAAAACTGGAACCGGAATGAATTTTTATTTAAATCAAACTTTTAACATAGAAAACTCATTCAATCCAAAAACGTGATTTTTTGTTTTACATCTTATGATGTCAAAACAAATCGGGTAACATTAAAAATTCAGCAAAGATTAATAACGACAACGACATCTGTTCGTTAGAATTGGAAATAAAATTGAGTACGTTCGTTTGCTTTTTATAGTATATTCAAAATTCAACCAGCAGCCAAGTTTTAGAAAATTTTAAAATTATTATTAATGTAAAAAATGAACGGAAACTAATGAAATACATTTTTATTGAATTGAAAACAAAGAGGAATTTGGTTTTATTATTGTTTTGCGATTATTGCGATCGTTACACCATGAATTCAAGGTAAAAATCAAGATTTCTACTCTTGAAATCACAAAAACGTCGCCAACCCCTCCATGACAGAAAACCACCGAACTACTTCCACCTATTAAACGGTATCTGGGATCGAGATACCCACAGTCACTGGCGTCAAGGCAGATGACCGGTTCCAACACTCATGAAGTCCTTAAGAACTTCACTGAGTATTGAGACCGACCATCCATCCGAACGTCAGCACCATGGACACCCCGATACAACCAGTAAGTATGACCTGAAGATGTGAACCCCAGAGACGACAATCAGCCAGAGGAACAACCCTACCTAACGAAAAGACATCATTCCCTGATGTCTTTCGCGTGATGGACTCCAAGATTCTTACCGCCCATATCTATGCACTCGTAGAGTACATTTCCAATCTTAGTCTTAATCATTGCAGGTAAGAACTTTGGAGCCAATTTTGCCGAGAATTTTTTTGTAGCGTCACTCAAATGATGTTGCCGTACAAACACACGTTGTTGTGGTTGAAAAGTCCGTAGTTTAGATCGCAGGTTATACTGATGTTGCGATTTTTTGAAAGCTGCTTTTAAATTTTGTTGAACCCGGTTCCTGAGCAGAGTCAAATGATCAGAGCGTTCTATTTCCTCACCAGCATCTTCACCAAGCTTGTGTAGTGATCTCAACAAATGGTAAGTATTTCCATCCGAGATTGGATGTTGACCAAATAATAAATAGTACGGTGAGTACTTGGTAGCAGAATGTACTGCAGCCCGCAGTGCATATGCGATTTCACCAATTTGTGAATCCCACTTGGTGTGTTGACCTTTAATGAACGCTCGAATTGCTGCTAAAACTGACCTATTGACCCGCTCTGACGCGTTACTTTGAGGACTATAGACACCGGTCCTAATGTGTTTAATGCCGAAATCTGACAAAAGACTTTGAAAGTTCCTACTAGTGAACTGTTTGCCATTGTCACTGTGTAGAAACTCTGGTACCCCATATGTAAGAAACACTTCATTCCTTAGAAAAGCATTCACCTTCGGTGAAGTTGCGTTTCTAAGTGGTTTCAGTAGTACAAACTTCGTAGCATGATCCAGAACTATCAATAACACCGTATTCCCAAGTGTAGAACGAGGATACGGTCCCAAAAAATCTATATAGACTCTCTGCCATGGACGTGCTGTTTCGAATTGATATTGCATCGGAGGACGCAATATCTGATTCGTGGCTTTTGTTTGTTTACATGTGTCGCAGGACACAACATAGCTGTGTACCTGTGACGCCATGCCCGGCCAATAATAAAGACGTCGAAGCAATTCTAAAGTCTTTTTAACACCTCCATGAGCAGCAGTACTATCATCGTGATGTTTCTGAATCATGTTGGAAGTCATCGGTTTTGGTACCCAGAGTTTCCACACAGGAACATCGTTGGGTATTGCATCAGGTCTTGGCTCAATACGTATGTATAGCTTATCATCCACGACTTTAACACATGGAAAGTCCTTGGGTGATGATTGAACTTTAGCTATCATATCCGTATATTCCTTGTGCCGATAACCTTCATTGTTGATCTTGATGTCGTTAATGTGATGTGTTAATGCTTCCGTCAATTCCTCGTGTGTATCGTCATAAAGACGAGATAGAGCATCAGGGACTATATTTTGGGTACCTTTTTGGTGGATAATGGTAAAATCCATATGTTGGAGTTTTAGGCTCCACCTAGCCAGACGACCACTCAAGTCTTTCTGTGACATAAGCCACTTCAGACTTGAGTGATCAGTCACAATTGTAAATCGGTGACCTTCAACATAGCCCCTGAATTTCTTCACACTCAGAATTGCCGCAAGACATTCCAACTCAGAAACCGAATAATTTCTCTGAGCTTTATTCAGTTTCTTCGACATGAAGGCTATCGGACACTCTTGTCCGTCAGTATCAACCTGATACAACACACTACCTATCCCTGTCAGACTCGCATCGCATCTAATAAAGAACTCTTTATTATAATCAGGGTTAATTAATACCGGTGCTGTAGTCAGCAATCGTTTTAAATTTTCGAAAGCAGCTTGCGCTTCTAATGTCCATTTCAGTTTCCCCGAACTCTTCTTCAATAAATCTGTAATTGGTGATACCACGCTTGCATAATTTGGTATGAAACGTTGGTACCAACCAGCCATTCCCAATAATCTCCGTATTTGTTTCACTGTTGACGGAGCTGGATACTCAGCAACAGCTCTTACCTTGTCAGGGTCTGTTCGAAGACCATCTTCACCAACCAAAAATCCTAAATATTTCACCTCTCTCAGAACAAATTTGCTTTTCTTGAGGTTTATGGTTAACCCAGCCGCTCTTAACAATGAAGAGACTTTGGACAGCAATTCCATATGTTCCTGGAACGTGGAAGAGACTACCAATAGATCATCTAAATAAACAAAGACATTTTCGTGATATTGATGTGGTATCACTTTGTGCATTAGCCGACACATTGTCTGGGGAGCATTGCACAATCCAAAGGGCATAACCCGGAATTGATACAATGGACGACCAGGCACTGTGAAGGCTGTCTTGTCTCTAGATGCTTCTGCCAGAGGAATCTGCCAGAAAGCATCTTTGAGATCAATACTTGAAATGTACTTTGTGCTATTTAGACGACCTAGTAAGCCATCAATCAAGGGAAGTGGGTAAGCGTCCTTTTTCGTCAGTGAATTGACACGACGGCTATCAATACATAATCTGTTTTTACCAGATTCTTTTTGTACCAACACCACTGGCGAGCACCAAGAACTGTTACTCTCTTCGATCACGCCCATTTGAAGCATTCGGTCAAGTTCGGCATAGACCTTTAGTTGAACAGCCGGCGATGTGGGATAATGCCTCTGTTTAACAGGTGCATTATCACCAACATCGATGACATGTTCAACCAAAGAAGTCTTTCCGAGTCCAGACACTTCAAATGACGGGAAAGAATCCTTGATCATATCCAGTTCTCGTTGCTGGTCAGTGGTGAGGTTATGTATATTTAAATTTTGTGGCTCTGTACGAGACAGTTCACTAACAAATGAAGGAACAATACCAAATTTCTCCCAGAAATCTATGCCCAGGTAGAGCTCTTCTCGTAAACCAGGGACTATATGGAACCGCATTGGTTTAGTGGAGCCATTCACGGTTATTGGAATTTCAATGTAACCTAAAATTTTAGTTGCAGTACCATCCGCCGTACGAATACACGAAGTGTACTTACGGTAGGTTGTACCCGATGATTCCAATAATTCCAAGGAATTTCTTCCAAGTATTGTGATTGACGCTCCACTATCCAATAGTCCTGAAATATGTTTGTCCAAAATCTTGATTGTCAATCGCGGCCGAGGATCCTTTGTTTCTGAAAGGATAGATGAAACACAAGCTTTGCGAAATAATTTCCTCATCCTCCAATATCTGATGTTACGTTCCAGACGTCTAAAATACGTTCGATGTAATGATGGGAAATTAAATGTATTCGATGATTTTATTTGGGTTTCGTTGGTGGTTGCCGATCGTCCTGCGTCGCTACATCTCTCGTCGCCTTCTTCGTGCTGTTGTTCGGGCTGTTTTGAATCCATCGTTTCAATATATCCATCTCGATCTAGTTCCACATCCACCTCATAATCATCCACCTGCTGTAGCTTGCTAATTCTTAAATTTGATGTTCTGGTCGGAACTGGTGTGGACCACAACCGTTCAAACTTCTGACATAAAGTCCGAAGTTCATCAATTGAATGTATTGTTGCAGCTAGAGTAGCGTTTTGGAGCTCCACACTCAGTCCCTCCCGAGCAATTTCTAGCATTTCACGGTCAGCAAATGGACGTGCTAAACGACGATTTAACGAACCAATCTCCACTAGATACTCGTATACGCTCTCCTTTGACCTTTGTTTGCGGTTCAGAAGAACGCGCAAGATCGCCTTATCATCAGTGAGCGTACCGAAGGTTTGTAGGAGTCCCTCCCTTAACACTGGATAGGTCACCACCTCATATTCATGAGTTAAATTCAGATAGTATCTGTCGGCAGCCCCCTTGAGATACCGTGGAACGATAGACCTAAGGTCGTCCCAATTCACACGGTCCCTCCTGGCAGCCGCCTCAACTCTGTGAACAAACTCATGAACATCAGGAGAGTGACCATCTCCTGTGAAGGTTGGAACCCAATTTGAGTCATAACGACTCAAATTGTTCCCATGAACCCCTCGGTACTCCACTGGTGCTAACGCTGGAGCCGCGTCACGCCATACCTGAGGAGGTTGGTTGTATGGTGGTGGTGCTGTAAGTGGAGCTTGTGGATATAATGGTGGTGGTTGTACCTGTGGTACTGATGGATAATTTAATGATAATTGCTGTTGTACTAATGCTGGACTATTGTGTATGTGTTCAGCTTGGAGTGATGGACCCAATTGTGGTATTGCAAAGTCCTCTGCCCAATTGTTCCCCCTGAAGTTCACACCCCGAACCAGACATTCGATCTGTAGTTCGGTGGGTTCCAAACCATAGAACGGATGGTCAACGTCTAGTTGGTTTGACATTTTGATGGTAAAACCCGAAAAATTATGAACTCGCTAACAACAACACTAAAACCAATTCCCAACAACAAATGTAGTTAGTACGATGGAAAAATGAAAACAATGAAAAACGCAAAACGAAAAAAAACAACGAACGCCCCAAAAAAAAATTTTGTAAAAACAAACTTGTACAAGAACAAAAAAAAACCGCTGTCGCCGCTAATCTTTACTGAATCTTTTACAAAAGTTCCTAAAATATTGTATGTGTAAAAATATAATTTATTTATTTAATTTCAGATATACTGAAATATATATATATACCTAAAATTAGTTATTGACGATAGCACCCCTAAAATATATTTATTTATTTTTTTAAAAAAATTGAAAAATAAAAAATATCCAAAAGACTTAACTTTGACTTAGCTTATCCAAAAGACTTAACTTAAGAATATCCAAAAGTCTTAACTTTGATTTATTTATTTATTTTTTTAAAAAACAAAGAATATTTATTTATATCTTTACGTAAAGCTTAATTAAGAAAATTTATTTATTTAGCTACCTAAAATTATTTAGATTCTAAAAAAAATTATTTATTTACCTTAAATTATTTTAATTAACGAAAATTTAATTTATTTAATAAAAATTTTATTTATTTAATTTTTGAAAAATTTGTTTGATTTATTTTATTTTTATTTAATAATATAAGAGATTCCCAAAATCAAGATTCGTCTGGAGACAATTTAAAAAGTAAGTATGGTTACAATATCCATTTTGTTTAAATTTAAAATATCGCGTTCGCGAGCCCACTCCAACAATGCATGTGAGAACTGACTAGAAAAGCCCCTAACGACCAGATTCTACAGAACAGTTTCTTCCCAACCTAATAAAACAATCACAACTGTCACGATTAGACACTAGGTCCATTTCTACTGACCCAGTTGTGCTTGTTTAACCTACAAATTACAACTAAACCTAATGCGAAAGTTGTAGAACGCTCCCGAGCACCAGACTTCAAATCTTAAACTCTATGAAAAATTGTTCTATTGTAAAAGCTAAGTGGAAAAAAATGGTAAGTTTTTGAATTTGTATGAGGTGAAGCCTCTGATCCTGAAAGCAAAGTACAATTGGTTCTTCTCTTCATTACACCGAAGAAGCCTCTGAGCAAAGAATGGTACTACTGGTTTGTACCTAAGTACAAACACAGCAACACCACTCCTCGTCCCTGAGAACTACCTCGCCGAATGAAGAGAAGAAACCAATGTTCTTCGATCGCATAACCCCGGTGGTCATAGGCGATCTAAGAACGACATCATCGTTAAAGAGTGAAGCTCTATGGATGGCTTTTTAGGCCTACCGCTGAGAAAGGAGAATTTATACATTAACATAAAGTAAATAATACATAACTTATCCATAATCTAAATAATTTCTTATTTAAAAATGCTAAATCGAAACATGAAATATATAATATGTGTTAATAAAGTTTTACATGAAATTAATTAAATTTAATCTTCAGACTAGATAATAAATTGGTAATTTATATTATAAAAAAAATTACGATTATTTTAAATTTAAAACTAAGCTTACTAATTTTTAAGTTATTAATTCTAATATATTTGTTCAGGTCAAATTTTCATCGCTTTATTTATTGTATTCAAAACAAAAATAAATGTTAGCTAAAAATAATTATTTCTATATTTATCTTATTTTTTAAATTAATCGCAATAAAAAATAATTTTAAAAATGGTGGTAACTAAAATGGACTCATACGAGATATGTATACGTACGTCAGCGGATCAATATGATGACAAATGTGGAGATATTGATTTGGATCCGGCTCACTCTATAAAGTTAATGGGAATTAATTATTTTCAATTATACTTCTATAAACACAGACCAATAATACTTTGATAGTAGTGACGAAAGATTTAAACTTATATAAAATTGTCGAAAAACTGTTTGGTCAATGTTAACTTTTATTACGTTAATAACATCCTAAAACTCATAAAAACATGACTTAACCACAAAAAATTCTTTCGCCAAACGAATTGTGTTGCAATAGGAAGCCTACCTAGACTTTCAGGTTTGACATAAATTATTTTGTATATATATATGAGATACACAAAATAATTCATGTACAAATCATAAAATCTAATAAGGCGTATTGCAATAGAAGTCGTTTTGGCCAAAAATGAACATTATATTAGCCAAAATAAAAATATTTCAACATTTCCGTATAAGTTCAAAAGTTTATAGAACTGTAATGAGACATGTTCTATTGACATCCACTCCATAGTGTGAATAATACACAAATCAATACCTCGAAATTGTAACTCACATTAAACCAATGACGAATATGGGGATCGCGTATGAGTGCATTGAAAAAAAGCTAGCTAAACATTTACTAAATCTAACCATAATCAAAAAAAACATACAATTAATTTCATAATCCAAAAAATAAGTCAACAAAAAAACCAATACTGGTTTTACCCAAAAACTACAAAAATTTATGATAATATTATATGAATATCTTTGCCAAACCAAACCGGTTTGACAACCAACGCCTAAAACTGCGCCAAAAATATACAAAATCATTAGTTATTTACTCATATAATTCAAATATAAAAAAAACCCTTACAAAGCCCCAGGTCTTTGTTTCGGCTGCCAGTTATTGCTCAGTCCCTGTTTCGGCGCCAGTTATTGCGCAGGCCCTGATACGGAGCCAGTTATTGCGAGTGCCACTGTAGGTGGCTTGAACTTTTATACATAACAATTTTACTACTTCAAGAAAAAAATAAAAATATAACTAACCTACGGATTGTAACGATCACCCTCAGACAAATCTGAATTTAGGAATCTCTTAAAATACTTATTCCTAATCTGACATTTCAATAGTTAAACTTCGGAATTAATTAATAATATATATATATAAAAACAAATAAACTTATCTTCTATGTAATCGATGTGATGCCTTCTATCCTTTCCAGATTGCCTTCGTTGTTTTCTTTCCATTCACCAGCAAAAAATCCATTTGGAAATATAGCTTTTGATTCACTTAACATATGTGCAAAAAAAACCAGACTTAATTTTGTTAAATTCCTTCGATATTGAGAATTTTCATCAAACATCTTTTCTTTACCTTCCTTAAATAGTTTTATAGCTTGTTTACCTTTTCTCATTAAATTATTTGTAAATATATTAAAATGTTCATTTGTGTGTAATATATACATTTGATCCTCACATTTAGAATAAATCAAACGTAATCTTTGATATGTATCAATTTATTATTTTATTTTTAATTCCAGACACTTATAATTAAAAACACACTATTCAAACTTTCATAAAACATTTTTGTGTTTAAATATAACATTACAAAAATTTGTTTTTGATATAATTATCAATGAACTTATTTTTTTTTAAACATGATTGCATGAACAAACTTTGACTAGATGTCATCTTTTGAAAAACTAAAACCGGAATGAATTTTTATTTAAATCAAACTTTTAACATAGAAAACTCATTCAATCCAAAAACGTGATTTTTTGTTTTACATCTTATGATGTCAAAACAAATCGGGTAACATTAAAAATTCAGCAAAGATTAATAACGACAACGACATCTGTTCGTTAGAATTGGAAATAAAATTGAGTACGTTCGTTTGCTTTTTATAGTATATTCAAAATTCAACCAGCAGCCAAGTTTTAGAAAATTTTAAAATTATTATTAATGTAAAAAATGAACGGAAACTAATGAAATACATTTTTATTGAATTGAAAACAAAGAGGAATTTGGTTTTATTATTGTTTTGCGATTATTGCGATCGTTACATTCTTTTGGCTCTATTTTTGATAATTTACAAAATATTAGACCAATTTGTTACAATCAATTCCTTCAGCAATTCATTCGATTGGAAAGCGGCTTATATTTGAACAGGAAAACCGGATTTCTTCGTTCTTCGATTGTTTCCTATCTACCCGAACAACTACCGTTCCTTTCTTCTACTACCTTGCTTTGCCAAACTGTTGTAACAATAATATTGTCAAAGAAAAATACAGTATAAGAAAATAACCAAATGAAATTACAAATTAATAATTATAATTCACAAATCAAATTAGAGTTTATTAGAATCTTATATCCGTTTTATTATATCCGTTTTAACCTTCTAATTTTTGTGTGAAAATTCGCTAATTTTTCAAAGCATCCAAATATATTTTTTTTTTTAATTAATTAGTTAGACATGTTTAGCACACTAAATATGAAATATTCATTATTTAGACTCGTTGAATATCCGAAGGTACCATGTCAACTATAAAGGAAGGAGATGAGGAAAACGGAAGGAATGGGGATATAGGGATAACTATACTAATTTTTTTAAATGATGATGGACATTTTCTTTAAATGCCAGAGGAGAAAATTCATCGAGAAATACAGAGCAGGGCAATGAGTTCCATAATTTGGCCACTCTATTAAAATAGTCGTTTTGGAAGGACACAGTTCTACAACGAGGTATTTGTACAACAAATGGATGGGATAACTCGGCAGCTCTTGTTTGTCGATTATACTGCGCACACGATGGAAGGATATTTTGAATTTCCTTAGAGGAGAATTCGCTAAAGTTATATTTATAGTAGATTGACAATTCAGCCACATTTCTTCTGTGCTGGAGTGAATCGAGCTGGTCCGTTAGTTCGGTATTACCAATCAACCGCATTGCTTTTCTCTGTAGAGAGTCTAGACATTTTATTGTTGACTGACAAGCACCTCCCCAAACATGACAGCAGTACTCCATACATGGACGAATAAAGGACTTGAAGATTAGCAAAATTTGCTCGGGATTGAAATACTTTTTACATCGACTTAAGAATCCTAATTTTTGTATTGCAGATTTAGCGAGGTTGAACACATGTTTATTCCATTTCAGGTTATTTTGAATATCCACTCCAGAAGTCTAACTGATTCAACCTCATGCAATTCCTCATGGTTTATTTTAATAGGAAAATTTTTATGTCGCTCTATTCGTGAAAGACGGCATAATTTGGTTTTGGTTGGATTAAATGAAACAAGATTACGATCACCCCATTCTATTATACGCTCCAGATCTTTGTTGATGGAATCAATTAGCAGCTCTCTATCAGTGGTAACTGCAGTATGAGGTCGAAATTTAGGAGATGCATGTGATGCATGTAATGTGCTGTCATCAGCAAAACTATGGATTGGGTGCACTGTGGAAATAAGTAAGTCATTAATGTATAGAAGAAGCAAGGTTGGTGAGAGTGCCGAACCTTGGGGAACCCCAGCATTGGTTGTGAAAATATTGGATGTGATACCAATTGTGGATTGATTTTTTAGCCAATTAGATTTCATAACCAATTTGTGGATTTTTTTTATGTTTTCTGGAATAACAGCCTCATTTGGGCGTCCACTGCGCTCTGCATCTTTTGTGCTGGTACGACCACATTTAAATTCAGCCATCCACTTCTCTACCATTTGTCTCGATGGAGCAGAGTTTGGATAATGTTTATCAAGCCATTGTTTGGTTTCCACTGTATTTTTTTTCATCAAAAAGCAATGCTTTATTAAAATTCGAAATTCACTTTTTCCCATTTTTTTCAAAAACAAAAGTTGCTTCACACAAAATGCTATAACTCACGAATAAATAGTCAGATTGCTGTCAAATTTATACACGTATCGTTTGAAGGTTAGTACTAAATAAAAATCATATGGAAAAAATTCTAGTAACGCCATCTATGTGTCATCCTATGGACTTATTGAATGACCTAGTAAATTAACATGAAATTGGCGACCGGTAAGAAAACTATGAATCCATGAGATAGTAAGATGGTCTATGCCATAAGATTTTAATTTAGCTATAAGATTTTTATACCACACTTTATCAAATGCTTTAGAAGTGTCAAGTGAAATACTGAATGTTTCACCGTGGTTTTCCAGCGATTTGTTCCAGAGATGGGATACGTAGGCTAACAGATCACCTGTTCCATGACTTCTACGAAAACCATACTGCTTATCATCAATAATTCGCGACACTTCCAAATAATCTATCAAATTGTAGTTTACATATTTTTCAAATATTTTAGCTAAAACCGACAGAATTGCAATTGGTCTATAATTGTTAGGGTCTATCTTACTGCCTTTCTTTGATATGGGTTGAACGCTGGCCAGCTTCCAAGAATCGGGAAATATTCCGGTTTTATAAGATAAATAGAAAATTTTTGTTAAAATTGGAGCTAGTTGTCTAGCAAAGTTTTTAAGAATGAGGGGTGGAATACCGTCGGGGCCAGCAGATTTGTTGATATTGAGAGAAAGAAGCATTTTCCGTACAATGTTGCAACGAAAAATAATTGGTTTCATTTTCGTTACAACTGGGGGAATGAGTGTAGGAGAAAGGGGGGGGGGGGGGTTCAACTATGTTTGAGTTCTCTGTGAAAATACGACCCAAAAGATCCGCTTTCTCTTTCGAGTCGCTCACGGGAATGTCATTCAGAACTAAGGTTGGAATGTGTAGCATGAAATTAAGTTTTGAATTATAAAATTCAATGTTGATTGAACTAATGGAGACCAATGGAAACCGATTCAGTAGCAGAATAATAAAAGCAAGATCCCAATCGAAAAATATGAAGGGGCTGAATTCTCACAGATCTGAGATATCAAGACTTCGGTCTGGGTTAGGGATTTTGATATAGTTTTCGGCAAACAACTTTTATGAGGACATTGTTGTTAGTTTTGGGCAGCGATGTATATCAACATAAAACTCTTTGTTAAAGTACAAGTATTTTGCATTTCTGTTTAGAAATTTATTTCAAAATAAACACAATAATTGGTTGCCGGAAAATTATAATAATAATATAATAATAATAATTCTTTATTTCCAAGATTTCAAATACAAATAATCAATATATTATATAAACTAACATAATAAAATTTAATTTACAATTTTTAAAAAGAAAGTGATTTTGTTACAGGGTAATGGTTATTGCGCGATATACTCGCATGGTTAGTAATTTGAAACGGCATTTCCTCCAACTCAAAAACTTGGATAAAAAAGGAAATCACTCCTGTAAATTAAAATATTGACGGACAACAAAATTTAGACTATGAAACCTGTGGAAATAAGATAAAGATTATTCGTTAAATAAAAATTTAGTATTGAATAATCATGCAAAAATTAAATAAATAAGTCATGTTAGGATGAGTGTGTGGACATTTAATATTTAAAAATAATAATGATAATATATAAATTTTAACATGCAAAAACTGAGATAATAGACAAAAGTAAGAAAAAAAAAATAAACACATAAACAAAAATTTCGTAGAGAATGAAAAAAGATTCACAATCGCTTGAAATAAATAATTAACAGACTCTTGAGACAAAAGCCACTCAAATAACGCTCGTTTAAACAAATAACACATAGATTTTAGATCGTTAGGTGACATAGATTTTAGACATAGACTAGACTTTTAGACTAGAAGACATAGATTTTAGATCGTTAGGTAATTTATTAAAAATTTTTGGTGCTAAAAAATATGATATTTTCTGAAATGTTCTTTGAACGGACGTGGTACAATACAGGATTGTCCTTCTCCAAGGGAATAAAATTTTAAATGAATCAATCTATGACCGCCGCGATTAAAAAACATTTGAAATACTCTAAAAACATAAAGATATCGAAGTGGTAAAATTCTATGGTGACAAAATAACGGAAATGATGGTGATTTTGGATTTTAGTATTTAATAACCCTTAGAATATGTTTTTGAATAACCAGGAGGGAATTAGAGTGTGAAACAATTGTTCCACCCCAACAAATAAGTCCATATTGTAATCTGGAATAAATAAGAGCATAGTATAAATCAATTAAAACTTCTGTTGGACAAACATTTCGTAAAATATAAAAGTATCTAATAATTTTCCTAAATTCAGATGATAAAACATCAATATGGGTTTTAAAAGACAACCTTCGGTCGAGCCAAACACCTAAATATCTAAAAGAATCAACTTATTCTATTGTAAAACAGTTGGAACATATAATACCACACAATAATACACTCTCTTGCAGGGTTTAATAAGATCGAAAAACATACATTTTGACTTATCACTCAAAACCAAATTATTATTTCCAAGCCGAGCGGCAAATATCTTTAAGTCACAAGTCACATTTTTAATATCTTCTCTATTTCCACCGCAATAAATTACGGCTAGGTGATCAGCAAAAGCTATCAGCTTACCATTCATATTACAACGTAGCAGTGAATCAAAAAATATCAAGAAAAGTATCGGTCCCAAACCCATCCTAGGGGTACTCCCAGACATAATGAGTTTTTCATCACTTAAAGTTTCATTTACTTTCACACATGACTTCCTGCCAGAACGATATGACTGAAACCATTTTAATACTATTCCTCTAAAACCAGATTTCCATAAAACGTCTAATAATAATTTAATATTTACCATATCAAACGCTTTAGTTATGTCAAGAAAAAGAGCACTCGTTTCCATATTCTCATTTATACCAGTATAAATAATATTTAAAGCAGTTAACAACGCATCTTCCGTATTAAGTTTCCTTCGAAAGCCAAATTGATTGTCACTCAACACATCGTATTTTTTTAAAAAACTTAAAATTCGAACTTTGACAATTTTTTCAAAAACTTAAGAGAATACTGATAGCATAGAAATTGGACGGTAATTATTTGAATTAGTACGATCTCCTTTTTTAAATAATGGAACGACAACAGCTTTTTTTAAAAGCTCAGGAAAAATTCCTTCAGACATACTTCTATTAAAGAGTAAACACAAAATAGGAACAATATTAACACAAACTTTTTTCAAAAATAAACTGTTAAATCCATCAAAACCTGACGAATATGATTTTTTCAAATTATGAAATTTTTTTTTTTTTTTTTTTATTGAGGAAATTTCATCACAACTTGTTTCATACATAAACAGATTTTGATGAACAACAGGAGTAGAATTATCAATACTATTCAAATTTAATGAAGCATCCAAATCATTAGCACAAAAAAAAATCATTTAACGCATTTGAAATTACAGAGGCATCAGAAGACATACCATCCTTAGTTATAATTTCCGAAACGTTAGAACTGTTTTTAACACGCCCCGTTAATTTATTTATCTTTAAGCGTTTTCGCGTCATTATTCTTGTTGAACATATATTTAAAATAATTATTTTTGGTTGACTCCAACTCAAATTTAATTTGACAGGGACGATGTCTAATTCTCTCGATTAATTTGCATTTTTTTAGATTTTTATATAATTTTTTACTAAGTTTTTTTTTTAAATAAATTTTTTTAGCAATTCGTCTCTCATCCAGGGTTTCAATTGTATATCTTTCTGTTTATATTTATGAACATTGGAACTATTTTCCACATGTGTATTTAGTATTTCTAAGAAGTTGGAGAACCCTTCTGAACAATTTGAGGAGGTATAAACACTAAACCAATTTTCTGCTGCAAGCAAATTGTTCAACTGATCGTAATTTATTATTTTTTTGGAAGGGTCAGTTATAGGTTTGGCAGTTTTAGTTTGAGGCAAAGGGATTATTAAAGACACAAGGCCATGGTCCGAAATAAGATGGTGCTCTACATTTCCTTCAAACTTTGTATCTAAATTAAAGTTGCTTCTAATAAAAATATGAGGATGACATTTACCACTCACAAGCCTTGTAACTTTATTCAGTATAGAATTGAGATCAACAGATGCTATTATAGTGAGATAATTTTCCACGTCCTTAGAGCTTGTAAATAAATCAATATTAAAATCTCCCACCAAAACAAGATTTTTGGTTCCAACCTTTGGTAAAATTACTTTCAGTTGCTCCAGAAACTGCCAAATAGGAAATTCATGAGAAGATAAAAACACAAAAACGAAACAAAAACACCACAGATTTTTATATCGCATCTGATGCAATCAACTGTTGAACAATCAATATTTTTAATCGAATAATTTAAGTTTCTTTTCACAAACACCGCGACTCCACCAGAAGTCATATTCACATTACAATTTGCAAATACCCGGTATTGTAAAACGAGAGAGCTCACGATTCTTGACCCAAATTTCACTCAGAAAAATTAAATCCGGAAAACTTTTCAACGTCATTAAATGCAAAACAAAGAAATCAAAATTTTGTCTCATAGAGCGAATGTTTTGATGGATTACAGAAAATTTAAAATCTTTTTGAGGATATTCTATTGAATTTATTACGTGGCATGAAGGTTCATTTATATTAAAATACAAGTTATTATTTTCATTTATCATTTAAATTTTGAGTTTATCAATATCTGATAGAGAGTTAATTAAAATGACCTTCTCGCCCTCTTTCTTTTTGGCCATAATTTTTTGTTACGTACCCATACATACTTAACTATACCTCTTTTTTTAAATTCATTTGTTTTGAACAGCAAATTGCTTTTGAAAACAGTTAAACATTCATTCACATAGACTTTGTTGTTATTACTTAAACCAAATTTTTGACCGTGTAAAGTTACTTTTCAACTCCCTTCGTTTTTTAAGAATAACGTCTTTAACCTTTTTTGAAGCACATACACATATAATTTTATTTGATTTATTTCTGTAACAATTCACTATATCATTTTTTCTAGATCAAGATTAAGACCTTTTACACACAAATCATCAACAATCTGTACAATATTTTCATTTTCAGTTTTAGGAATACCTACAACTTCAAATTTCATTTTCAGAGAATCTTCATCAACAACATTTATCCTCTGTTCCAAGAACGACATTCGTTCTTTCAGTAACATATTTTCATTTTTTAAGATCTCGTGTTTCGAGGAAAGCGCTTTAAACTGATTAATCGGCTCTTCCAATTTGTAGAATCCATTTTTCATACATGATGATACTTCGAACAACTGAGATAAAATTTTTTTATATTCCGATCTTTGACTATCATCTAAACATTTCTTACAAATCCACTAATTATTTTCCTTTTTGAACGCATTTAAATCAACAACATTTAATGATACACATTTTATATGGAAAAAATTTTTACAGTTATCACAATTAATTATACTATTGCACTTTCTATCTATTTTTAGACCACATTCACTACAATTTGGCATTATTCAAAAATTTTATTCTTACTTAATATATAAAAAGAAAATCAACCACTCAAACACAATAGTTACCATAGTTACAATAGTTACATAACTAGGTAATAATAAAACCACACGAAAGTTCAAATATTAAATTAAAATTGAGAAACAAGAATGATGTGTTTCACACAACACATCAAACGAGAATTATGAACAGATCATACACAGAACAGAACAGAACTATAACATATCATATATTAATATAACTTAGTGAAAAGATGATACACCCAGCAAACTACTCAAAAACTTCTCCATTTAGCGTTTCGCGAAAATATTACAAAATCAAAAATTCATATTTCTTACAAAATATTCTAAAAATTAAAATAAAATCAAACATTTATACTTTTTTTTTAAGTTCTAAAACATTCCAACAATTATTACAAAATCACAGATTGAAACATTTTTCAAAATTCTAAAAATATTCCAAAATTATAACAAAATCAAAAATTGAAACTTTTTCCAATATTCTAAAATATTGCAAAAAATATAACAAAATCAAAAATACAAATTTTTTTCAAGAGTCCTAAAATTATAATAAAATCAAAATTTAAATTTTTTCAAAATTTTCAAAATATTGCACAAATTCATTCAAAAATTGAAACTTTTTTCAAAATTCTTAAAATATTCCAAAAATTATAACAAAATCAAAAGTACAAACTGTTTTCAAAATTATAATAAAATCAAACATTTAAACTTTTTCAAAATTCTAAAAATATTCTCATAATTCTCACAAAATCAAAAATTGAAACTTTTTCAAAATTTTAAAATTATTGCAAAATTTTTAATTCAAAAATTTAAACTTTGTCCAAAATTCTAAAACTATTGCAAAAATTATAACGTAATCAAAAATACAAACTTTTTTTACAATTCCAAAAATATAACAAAATCAAAAATACAAATATTACAGAATAAAAAATTGAAACTTTTTCCAAATCAAAAATTTAAAATTCAAAAAATCTTTTTCCAAAATTCTAAAAATATCGCAAAGATTATAAAAAATCCAAAATACAAACTTTCTTCAAAATTCCAAAAATTATAATAAAATGAAAAATTCAAAATGAATAAAATTTTTCCATAAAAAATTATGTCTTAACTGACGATTGAGAAATTCAACTTAAGTAAGATAACTTAAGGTGAAGAAGTTTCAACTTAGAAATATTATTGTCTTGGTGGCGTAGTGGTTAAACGTGTCTGCCAAAGGAATTGAACTAGTTGTTGGCACTGATGAGGTTCAAGTTCGCATCCCAACCGAAACACGTAAAAGAGAAAAACCGAGTTTTTTTCTGAGATATTTCCAACCATACCTTTGAATTGGAAAAATTAAATTAAAAATATTGCAAAAATTCATAATGCGAAAATTGAAACTTTTTTCAAAATTCCAAAAACGTTCTAAAAATTATAACAAAATCAAAAATTTTCATGTCGAATTGCATGCTGAATCACATTTCATGAGCTCTTTTAAGATAGCGGAATAAAAATGTAGGCTACAACCAGGAATCAGGCATTTGTAGCCAATTTGTTACGTCGTCAAAAAGTTTGTAGACCCTGCCAATTTTGAAAAATTCAAGAAACCGTTATCTTAAATTTAAGCTTGCGGTTTTCAAAATATCTCACGTTCTATTCTTCCAATTTGTTACAAAAATTACAAAATACTGTTACAAAAACGCCAATTTTTTTCCAATTGGCGTTTTTGTAACAGTGTACGAGATGTGTTGGACTTCTAGGGATACCAGTTGTTAAGACAGCAAAAGATACTGGAAGACGGCCAGAGGACAAATCGTTAGAAACAACCAGATCGGTTAGGAAGGAGCTGTTATTGGTTAGAAGAAAATCTAATGTGGAACCATTAGCTGATCTAATTGTATAGTAAGTAGTTTCTCGTGGGTATTCAACTATAAAATTGCTGCAAAGCATTTTATTATAAAGAATCTCACCAGCTTTATTATTTCCAACACAGTTGAACGATGAATGTTTCGAGTTAAAAGCACCACCTATAATAAATGTTCCTCTTAAACTTTTAAGTAGAGTAATATCACTGTCGTAGTCAGCAAGAATGTGACTTTTACTAGAACCTGGAAAATATGCAGCGATCATTGTAATTATAGGGTTTGCAAATTTACCGACATTTTTATTTACCGGTAATACAAAAAAACCTTTATAAACGGTTAACCGGTAATTCACCGGTAATTTGCCTTTGATCTAACTATTTTAAATTATTAGTTTAAGCAAACTATTTATAACTTAAATTGGCGTGTAATAATAAATAATAACACATTTGAAGAAGAAAATTTAAAAATAATTTAAATCTTGAAATTTTTTAAGGTTTTGGTTATTAAAATATTGGCGTAAGAAACATGTTGTCTCTAAATTGTTATTATACAAGTTTGTTATCGACCTAAGTTTAGTGCAAATCATACCAGCTGCTGCAAACGCATGCTCGAATTCGACACTTGTTGCTCGTATGGTAAATAATTTATTAAAACCTTTCTTTAAATATTTGCCACGAATGTTTTGTTCTTGAAAAAAGTCAATATAACTTTAAATAACATTTGTGAACCCCTTAGGTCATGTTTCAGTACTGCTTTCCAAAAAATGTTTATTCATTTTCTGTTCATTTGGACTTTGTGACTATTCTTTTACTATTAATTCTGACATCGCTAATATGGACGCACTTGGTCGATCACTGGAAGTGCATACTTCTGAATCGGAGTTTTCGGTTTCAGATCCATCATTGAAAGCAAAATGTTTAGTTAATCCAACAATTTTTTTTATCAAAGACTTTTTTGCTTTATTAAATATTTTATAGCATACATTGCATACTTTAATGGCATTTACATCATCGAGATAGTGCAAAATATTTGGAAAATCACATAGATTTATTTGATACGTTTATTTCTAACGAGAACTGATTAAAATCTTTATATATGAATGTTATTTGTGAACTAAGTTCATCTAACATAAATTTTATTGTTATATCAGAAACATATACATAGATTTACGTCTTATCGACACTGTCTTTACAGCAACTATATTGCTGCAAGAGCTTATGGCTATAATTTAAACGATTTCACTGTCTGAAAAGTTTATATCAGATTAAATGGCGATTAAACATATCCTGATTTCACGTTCAACTTTACAAAATCTTTCTAATACTGCAAAAAGGCTGCTTGATCTTCAATCTAGAATCAAGAAAACTTTTTTTTCACATTTTTACCATGTTTTGTATGTTGTCTTTCTTTATTGCTAATTTGAAACATTAAAACTTTTCTAATTTTTGCTATTACGGAACTTATTTCATCATACTAAACATGAACAACATAATGTGGTACCGCAAATAATACCGCAAAATTTTCTTCGACTTCCAAAGGTCTGTTTCTTTAAAAGATCTATTTCCCCTACATGAATATTGCTGATGCTTCTTATATAAAATATATACAACCGTTAGCTGAATGAAATAAACACAATTGACGATAAGCATTAATCAAATCTTCTACTTTTCTCCTAACGGCAGCACTGAATCAATATTCTATTAAGTTTGAACATTTGAACATGTTGGTCAACAGCGTTAAAAATTTATCAGATGGCAAGAACCAGATTCCAAAAGCAGTATTTGCATTGAACAGACAAACATCATATATCTGCGATTTTTACTTGCAGTAAACTGTTAGAATATTAAATAGGAATATTTCACCATATCTTTTGAGTGGTTTCTTGCTTGGATTTTTTCGTGTCTTAAAATATGTTTGGTTATGCTATTAGTTTAAGCTATTTTATTAAAAATTAATTAATTTTATTCAAAATATCATAATTATTAACTTATTAGCATAATAAGCATAAATATATGTTTGTTTAATTTTTACCGAAACCGGTAAAAACTATAAAATTTACCGGTTTTTTGGTAATGTGTTTTTGGGCGATTTACCGGCAAACCAGTAAACCAGTTAACCGGTATTGCAACCCCTAATTGTAATTAGCCCAATCGAAGTTACTATATTAATACCAGTAGTTTCTATTACTTTTGTGGGAAATGCAGGCAGCAAATGGTGTCTTACGTCTTTTTTTATAACAATGGCAACCCCACCCAGGCGTCTACCTATTCTGTCTAGTCTGTGAATTGCAGAGATGGAAACCAAAGTTTTTTTTCAGTTGGTTCGGTTTTGGTTTAATAACCAATTTTAATTATGGTTTTTGGTTTGGTTTTGGTTCGGTTTTGGTTCAAATTCAGAATTTAGAATCACATTTTCATTCTTAACTAGCTCTCGATATTCAAATATAAACAGCTTTATTCCACTAATAAGTGGCATTAAAGAGACTGTTTTTGTGAAATTCATTAAATTCGAAAATAAACGAATAATTTTACGCTTTATTCCGCTTAATAAACTAAAAACCTAAGAATTGTCAAAACAAAAAATACCTGTAATTTGAATACAAAAATATAGTAGCCGTGGAAAAATAATGTAGTAGTTTCAAAAAGAAATTAATAGATTTTTCCAATTTATGTGGGTACTAGACCAAATTTTGTACTATAAAACCGAACCGTGAACCAAACAGAAAAACTTTGGTTTATGGTTCGGTTCAACTATTGTTTAAAAAACTGGTTTCGTTTTGGTTTGGTTTTGGTTCGGCAAAATTTCGTTGGTTCAGTGGTTTTGGTTTGGTTCAAACGAACCGGTTTCCGTCTCTGGTGAATTGTGAGTGAGTTCCAGATAAGAGTATTTAAACTCATGGCATATTGTTATAGAGATATTTTGTTTGAAGCTGAGTAATGACGAGAAATTGTTCTTTTTTGTTTGTACACTGGGAAAGATCGTTGATAATTTCAGTAACGAGTGACGTGATCTCGGAAATAGAAAACAGATTATCATCTTTTTTTTGTCATGGTTATGTTTACTATTTGTATTTGAAACAATTGTGTTGTATTGATTCTGTGTTGTTTGTGACTTTTGTGGATTTATGATTGTGTTATTATGATTGTTAGTGTTACTTACATTAATATTTTGTTTATTCCACTGATAGATCATAGATGTTAGCCTTTGTATATATTTTGATGTCTGCAATTCAGGAAAATTTATGATGTTCAATTCTGGGTTGATTTTAGTTCGTCTTGATTTAGTTACGGATTCGATTTGTTTGTTAATTGAGATGTTTTCTTTAATTAGTATGTAGTCTTAACGTTTTTGACAGTCTTTAGAAGATGATTTGTGGTTTTCACCACAGTTGGCGGATTTAAATTCTTCAGATGAAACCTAACATTTTGATGTAAAATGTTTATTCCCACATATGGAACACTTTGGGCGTATTGAAAATTGGCTAGTGTCATGACCAAACATCTGGCATCTTCTACATTTGGTTGGCCCTGCTTTGTTTTGAATTTTTCGTTGAAATCTGATGACTACATGATTTATGTGCTTGATGCTTGAGAGACTTTGTATTGTTACATTGGGTGACTTAAAGTGTGCCAAAATTAAGTGATTATTGTAATTCGTCTTTCCTTTGGATTGATGTTAGTAGTATAATATCATTTTCTGCAACTCGTTGATAAACTAAATCCGTTTTAATATCATCAATCGAATGTATCGGCATGTATGCTAGAAATCACTGTATGTATGCTAGAAATGTATGCTAGGTATGTATGCTAGAAATCATTACTTTTAATGGTCTATCTTCAAGTGCACAAAAACTGTAGAATTCAAGTTTGTTTGTTTCTAAAGCATTTTTAAATTGATTCATTTTCGTCAAATATAATTTTGAATCCAATTTGTTGATTTTTTATTTTAAAATTTTTTATGTTGAATGATTTATTTATACCTGTGATTATATTGTACGATGAATTTAATACAACAATTGGTGTTGATTGTATTTTATTGTTTATTACATCACAGGTTTCAGGTAACTTGTTTTGTTCAAGATTTGTAAAACGGTTACTTGTATATATGTTATATTCTAAGCAATCCATATCGCCGTTTTCTAGATTTTTACTTTGCCTGTTTAATTTTTAGGCTATGTTGTTTATTTTTTTCTTATCCATTAGTTTTTCTAACGATGATCTTTTTGTGGTTTTATTTGTAGTGTTTATTGGTGTTTTAGATGATTCTTGATCATCATTGTTGTTAGATTTAGTTATGGCAAATTTGCCCTTAACTAAATATCTCACTTCAACTGTTCACTATATACACTATGAGAACACAATTTATGTTATAAAAATAAATTTAATATTGATATTCGTTCCGTTAGCAAAATTATTTTATTATTTTCAATTATATTGTATCGAATTAAAAATTATACGTCTGTTCAAAACCAGAGTAATAAATATGGAAGGGCTGAGATCACACAGCTCTGAGATATCAAGACTTTGGTCTGGGCTAAGGATTTTGATATATATTTCGGCAAAAAACTTTTAAACTTGGGGACATGGTTTTTTATTTTTGGGCAGTGATGTATATAAACACAGCTTTTTGTTAAAGTACATGTATTTTTTATCTCTGTTTAGAAATTTAGTACAAAACTAACTTCAAACATCAATACGTTGTCGGAAAATTATAACAGATTATAAATTAACATAATTTAGTGAAAAGATTATACAATCAGCAAACTACTCAAAAACCTCTCCATTTAGCGTTTCGTGAAAATATTTCAAAATCACAAATTCATATTTCTTTCAAAGTTCCAAAAATATTGTAAAAATTAAATATAATTTGAAATTCAAACTTTTTCAAACAAAATTCTAAAAATATTCCAAAAATTATTACAAAATCAAAGATTAAAATTTTTTTCAAAAATATTGCATAAATTGTAACAAAATCAAAAATTGTAGCTTTTTCCAAAATTCCAAAAATTATAATAAAATCAAAAATAAAAATTTTTCAAAATTCTAAAAGTATTTAAAAAATTCTATCAAAATCAAAAATTGAAATTTTTTCAAAATTCTAAAAATATATATAAAATTCTAAAATTCTAGTTTTTCTTCAAAATTCTAAAAATATTCCAAAAATTAGAATAAAATCAAATATTTAAATTTTTCTTAATTCTAATAATATTCTAAAAATTCTTAAAAATTCAATTTTTTTCCAAAATTCTAAAAATATTGCAAAAATTCTTACAAAATCAAAAATTGAAACTTTTTTAAAAATTCTAAATCTATCTATATAAATAAAATTCGATGTCTGTTTGTCGGTCTGTTCGGGATAAGCTCCAAAACGGCTGAATTGATTTAGATGAAACTTGACATACATAAAGAAAGGAATGTCAGGAATGTCATAGGCTACTTTTTTTTATAGAATTTATAGTTTTAATTTATAGTTTTTTTATAATAGAATTCTCCATTACTTAATTCATAGTAACGAGTTTGGCTAAGTGTTGATTACATACAATTGGTTTTTATTTGTTCGAATTATATAAATGAACATATAAATGAGTATAATTCCTAGCAACGAGTTTGCCTAAATGTTGAATAATTATATAAGTTCTAATTATATATGAGTATGTATGTTTTTATTATATAGAGACAAATTTGTAGTTTGTTGTATATGTTTTAAATCCTTACTTGCAAGATTTTCTCATATGTTGTTTATGAAGATTTTTTATTTAGAGAAGAATTAATGTGGTAATAATAAATAAATAATAAATAAAGTTTATTTATTTCGAGAGAAATTAGTAGTTCGTTGTATATGTTTTAAATCGTAATACACAAAGATTAAATTTATTGCGTAGCTACTGGGGGGGATCCCGTTGGCTTTACTACCTCCCCCCCCCCCCCCCCCTTGGCAAGGCAACGCACTCCTAATCTTTTCATCCAATTTTAATACAGCTACTATCCATCACAATACAGTGTCTTCTAATCTATTATGCGTGCACCTTTTGATTAAGTAATTTTACAAAAACACATGGATTAAACATCCATATGTTTTTGTAAAATTAGTTAAGCAGATGGTGCATGCATAATAGATTAAAGAAGAATTTATTGTGATGGTTAGTAGCTCCTATTATAGTATTTTATATACCATGGTAGAAGTAGTACTATATACCAGGAGTACTATATACTATAGTAGTATATAGTACTACTGGTACTACTGTTAGTAGTGCTATATATCATGGTACTATATAGTATATACTATATACTATACTACCACAGTACTTTATACCATAATACTATATACCATGGAGATAAGCATGTTTAATTCAGGTGTTTTTGTAAATTAGTTAAGCAGAAGGTGCATGCATAATAGATTAGAAGATATTGGATTGTGATGGATAGTAGCTGTATCAAAGTGGGAAGAAAAGATTAAGAGTGCGTTGGTGTACGGAGGGAAGGGGGGGGGGGGGGGGGGGGGGAGCGAAGCCCGCGGGATACCCTCTAGTATATACATACATTTCCAAAAATCTTATCTTTTTTTCAAAATTCTAAATATATTCCAAAAATTAGAATAAAATCAAATATTTAAACTTTTTCTAAATTCTAAAAATATTCCAAAAATTCTTACAAAGTTCAACAATTCAAACTTTTTCCAAAACTCCAAAAATATTGAAAAAACTATAACAATATCAAAAATTGAAACTTTTTCCGAAATTACAATAAAATAAAAAATTTAAAATTTTTCAAAATTCTAAAGATATTCTAAAAATTCTTACAAAATCAAAAATTGAAACTTTTTCAAAATTCCAAAAATATTTCAAAATGTATAACAAATTCAAAAATTTCCATGTTCAATTATATTTACGTAAACAAACAGCCAAATTTTGTTTTCCAAAAAATTATCTAAAAAAATTAATGAAATAATTTTTTGACGCACTTGACAATATTTTTTTGACAAACTTATAATGCCATAATTCTCAATAATAATGATAAAATTTCATGTCAAACAAACAAATAATTTTATTTTTTTTCCAAAAACTTGGGTAAAAAAATAAATAAAAATCTATATTTTGACAACATATTTTTGACAAACTTATAATGCAATAATCTAGTTGTTGATCTCACATACCAATCCCGACCATCCAGATTTCTCCACATTCTTTGTTCCTACTCACTATCACTTAATTAAAAAGAACGATTTTTGAGCAAAATATTTATAAGTGTAATTATGGTTTTGCATATTATTCATTGTTAGTGTGCTTTTGTCACTTTTGAATTAAAATGCAATACTTAAAAATAAACTTTTTTATTATGTTGATTTTTAATTTTTAATTTTATTAATAATAATATAAACTTAAAATTATTATTATAATTAATAATAATATAAACTTATTGTAATGGATTTCGACTTACGTCATCCTCAGTTCTTAAACTATTATTACAATTCTTGCTTAAACTATGGTCTTATATACTAATTCAACTGCTTTTTTTTATTATTATGTCATATATTTAGTCAACCACATGATCAATAGATTGAACAATATACCAATGAATGCAAAAAATTATCAAGACGAATTAAATAACATAAAATACATAGCCAGTAAAAACGGATATAAAAACGAAATAATTGACACAATAAATAGAAAACATAAAAACAAGAAAAATTTGCAAACCCTAACCACATTGAGGAATAAAGAAAACTTAGCAGGCAAAAAATACATAGGCATAACATATAATAAAACAATATTCCAAATAATGCAAAAAACTTTAAAAAATATGGATATATTGCAGCGTATAAAAACAAAAATAAAATAGAAAATTACCTAAAAACCAAAAAGCCCAAACCTTAAACACAGTTTATAAAATTGCCTGTGATGACTGCAGTAAATTTTATATAAGTCAAATGGGGCGGTCCTTCACAAAAAGATTTATTGAACACAGCAGCGAAATTAATAAAAGTGATCCAAAATCCAGATCTGCCCAGCATTTAAAAATAGAAAAACACAAATACACCAATATCAACACAAATTTGAACCATATTTAATAAAAAGGAAAAAGACAACATCGAGATAGATAGGAAAAAATAGAAATATATAAACATAAAAACAATAACAACATTTAAATGATAAAATCAACACTAAAACTAACAAAATATATGAAATAATTATAAAAATAGTAGTTGTAATAGTATATAAGACAATAATTTAAGCAAAGATTGTAATAATAATTTAAGAACTGAGGATGACGTAAGTCGAAATCGATATTCAATAAAATAAAAAATCCAATTCAAATTGTTACTATAAGGAAGTTTATATTATTAATATTAAAATTAAAAATTAAAAAATAAACATTTTAAAAGAGTATATTTTTATATATTGCAAAAAATATGCATATTTCCTTGTTTTGACACATTTGACAATTTTTTTAGAATCAGTAGGTCCTAAAACGTCGAGAAATGCCAAAAAAAGTGGGGGTAAGAATTTCACTTTTGGCTCATGAATGCAATACTTAGGCCTTTCAGACCGAAGTAACACGTATTAATTTTGTCATTCTTTTCATTGTTTAAATTTTTTTTCCAAAATTTTAAAATTTTGAAGATGTTCATTCATACGACAGAATTTTTTATGGTTGGTAAATGCACTCATATTATCACTATTTTGTTTTTTTTGCCGATCACAAACTAGTTTTCACGATTAGCCTAGCCAAAAAACCTAAGTCCGATCTACTCCGCCTTTCACAAAATAATTTTCACGATTACCAAAAAAAAATATAAAATGATGAGAAAATGAGAAAATAAAGATAAAATGATGTGGAAAATGCCTAATATAGGGTAAATGGGGATAGCTTGGATCGGGTCGTGAATGGTCTTGGTGAGACTAGCTAGAATCAAGAAAATTGCCATATCTCAAAGTTGTGAGGTGGGGTGGTGGGGGGTAGGGAGTGGGATTGGGGGGGGGGCTATCTTTGATCGAAGTTCCGCAAGGTCGCAGAAGCGAGTCAAATAAAATGAATATAGAAACCAAGAACTAATATAGAAAATTATATAATTAATATAGAAAACAAGAATTATAAAATCACCGCGGCGACAAAACGCCCGGGACAAAAAACCATGCACAAAATTGAAAAATAATATTTTATTTAGTTTCAAAATATGATAAAGCATGCTTAAACCCGATCTACTCCGTCTTTCACTTTCACTTTCACCGCCAAACGACCCGATTTATATGCCTTTAATTCTATTTGGTTTTAAACTGTTTTTTAATTGAGACTTTCACATATATACATCTACTCAAAAATTTAATTATTAATTATTAATTAAATAATTAATTATTAATTATAAATTAATAATTAATTATTTTTTGTAACATTTTTAAAGAATATTGGCAATTTTTTTTTTTTGCCACTTCTGAAATTTTCAATTTCCTTAGTCAACATGGTGAATAGGGTTGTATAATTATTCGTTTCTATATTAATTTTATTTGACTCGCTTCTGCGACCTTGCAGACCTACGATCAAATGTAGCACCCCTACACTCGCGCTCCTTCCCACTTTGTTATTCCCTTTCTAAAATTTTCAATCTCCTTTCTTAGTCAAATATCTCTATAATTTTTAGTTTTATATTAATTTTATTGCATAGGGTTGTATAATTCTTGGTTTCTATATTCATTTTATTTTACTCGCTTCTGCGATCTTGCAGACCTTCGATTAAAGATAGCCCTCTCCCTCCTCCGGGTTGGGGGGGTCTATCTTCCTTAAAACCAAATAGAATTAAAAGCATAGAAATCAGGACGTTTGGTGGTGACAGTGAAAGTGGGATTCTTGTTCTTGGGATTCTTGTTTCTAGGGACTTTGTCGCCCGGCCTTATGTCCTCAGTGGATTTTTTTGCCGGGCCTTATGTCCTCAGGGGATTTTGCACCGAGCCTTATGTCCTCAGGGGATTTTGTCGCCGGGCGTTTTGTCGGCGGGCGTTTTGTCGCTGGGGATTTTGCGCTGCGCCTCATGCCGGTAACCCACATTAATTTTAGTTTGTTAAGCTTTTTAATTTCCATAAAATTTTGTTCTAGAATTTGAACAACAAGATTACTGTGAACGTTTGTAAATAAGGATAAGACAGCTAAAGAAATCATAATGTAGTCATCGGAAAGTTGATATGCACTTAAGTTTTCTTTTAAACCTTCTGCATTTTTGATAAACATATTAGTTCTTCCCACAAATTTATTTAAAATGCTCGATAAAAATACGACCAATTGTAATGTGGTGTTCCAACAGAAATTGTACACAATTGGACGAAGAGGCGTACTTTGGGTAACCCATGTGAAATAGCAAGGAGACCGTAATAAATAATAAACCTCAACCATTTTCTATCATGTACAGTTCAGTTCAGTTCAGTTTCCTAAGTCATTAACGTTTTATTAAGATATTTTTGAATACTGGCGGTTAGTAATGGTACTTTAACAATTTTCAAATTAGTTGTTAAAGGATTAGGTATTATGATTTTGTTCTACAAAGATGAATTTTTTTAAAAATATTAAACATCATTAAACATCTTTTGCTACTAAAAATTTTCTATTTTCTAATTTTTGTCATTGTATTACTGTTTTGTATTTTCTTTCATTATTTTTATATAAATTTTTCATTAAAAACAAACAAATTTTTCGTATTTGTGATTTTTTTCTTAATCTAAAATACGCTGAAATTCTCTTATTTTTCGGTCTCTTATTTTCACCTGGGATGCAGTCTTCTTCATTTGTGGTTAGCTTAGATTCATTGTTAGCGATGTGGTCGTTTTTAACAACATCTCCGTCTCACCCCTTTATATAAGTTATGTTTTAAATAAATTGAAGATATATATGAAACTATACACCAAACATTGTCATTTTCCTTTTCGAAAATTTTATAACATGCCTTACACTTCGTGAAAACTAAAACTTTTGAAATTGTTTAATGCATTTGGTCTCTTCGAAAAAATTTAATTAAACGCCCAGGAACCTGAATATTATATCTTTTACGTAGTGTTAAAAACTGAAGATATCGCGGTATATACACACCAAGTAAAAAATGGCGTCTTAGAAAAAATCTTTTAAACTTTTATATATAAATACATACAAAAACACCGCCTTCTTTTCCCGTTTCGTTTTTTTTTTTTTTGTTTTTCACATTATAGTGTAGCAAACATAAATTTTCAATTTTCCTAAAAATTACATTTCTAAATAATAAACAACAAGAAAAAATTTTAAATTTTCTTTCTTTCTTATCATCATTTTTCATTTAAGAAATCAGAAAATAAAATATATTAAGGAAGAAAAAAAAAGGATTTCACCCTATTTTCTTTTTATTTTATCTTTATATATTTGCTGTAATGGAAAAGAAAATTTAAATTTATGCAAATTAATTTTTTTTATATCTTATTATATATAATTTCTTTTGTTTAAAGAAGCAAAGAAGATGATGATACGGTAAAATTTCTCGATTTTTCTTCATTTTTTTAATGTTATATATTTAAGAAAACTTTCTTGAATCTCATGATGGAAAAAAATCTCAACTTTTTGTTGTTTTTAATAAATTTATATTTGGAAGGGTGGTTTAGGTATTTTTTTTGCTGTATTATGAAAAATATATAAGGATACATGTATTATATGTATATAAGACATTTTGAGATATTAAGAAAATGATAAATAGATTAGTTTTTGTTAAAATGAAATTTTAAGTAATAAAAGATGATAACGCGATTTCGTAGAAATAAAATTGAATTTTTTTTCTCAAAAATTTCAAATTAATTTTGATTGATGAGCAATTTTGGTACATGGATATATTTTGCACAGAGTTTTAATGAAAAAGGATAAAGACGTTGTTGTCTTATATAATTGAATGTGATAAATCTTTTGTTTTAAAATTTTTATCAAACTTTCCATCCCAATAATAACAAAAGAGTGTATTGAGATTGATTTTATATTTTAAATGTTTGCTTTTTATAGTTTCGAATTTTAGAAATCGGAGAATCGGAAAACGAAAAAGTTTGTGCTACTATTTGTTTATCATCGTTCTAAAAAATTACTCAAACCAGCTTATGTCCATTTCTTGAACATTCCTTTTATAATTTGCATTCATACAAGTTTCTAAATAAGTAATTTAATAAAAATTGAAATAAACCAAAACTGGTTTTCTTGGGAATTACGATTTTTTCTCATCGATATATTAACCCCATCACACCCTAATTTTATATCTAGAATTCAAAATTAAGCAAAATTAAAACAGGTTCACAATTCAAGAAATTATTAAGTTTTGATAAATAAATCAGGTTCTTATGGTTTTTAATCTATATCTTATCATTTTTCTTGACCATTTTCATACAATAAACAAGAATTACTCGATTGTGTGAGAAATTTCGTATAATTTTATTAAAATATTAGTTTTTTGTAACTAGTTGCATTTCAATTGTGAAAAGTATAAGTTTATTGAAATTTTGATCGATGTTTTGAGTGATGTTTGTTATACGAAAGTGATATATAATTTTAAGTGATTTTGTGATTAGGTTGATTTATAAGTGATAAGCTTGTTCCTCAATAGCGAACTAGCAACCATCAGGATAACAAAAACAAGAAAATCTGATAATAGTTTATTTTTCAAGCAAGACAGCGAGACTTATAACGAGGCTTACTTCCTGGTTCAAATTTTTTGGAGTAACTAACTAAATTGGGTAATTTCATTTCTGTTTCAATATTCGGCGGTTTTTCATTCGCTAATTCTACTTTTAATTTAGTCGACTATTTTGAAAAAAATTGAGTTCAAAACGATAGCTTAAATTTTATGATTTCATACTTATTATTATTAATCAGAATATTTAGAAAACCTAAGCACTATCTTCTTAATATTAGACTATTTTTAAACACGATAATCACGAAATTAAAATTTTTAAAAATATACAGCACACAAAATTTTTTATAGCTTGAACTGTTTATGTCATAGCATGAACGAAGCAATTTTATTATTACTTAATTGAAACGATTAAGACAAAAAGAGACATATTATATTTCTTCATCATAAAGTCAATATCTTCTGGCATGTCTGAGATGCTATCGATGCAGTTTTTTTAAGTGAAGATAAATTCGAGTAAATGCAACCAGTTGAATATGGAGTTGATTTAACGGTCACACGGATCAAGGGTATAATTAAAATAACAGACAAATCTGGTAAAGTCGGTAATTCTTATTGAGTTATAAAATCGTTAAACGAGGTGGACGATTCTCGTTTTCTTGGTTGCAGATACTAACCTACCTATAAACCCTTTAAGACCTGTATTCATTTTTTTTTAAAGGAGTTCGATAATATCCATAAGTTTTTCATTTTCCGTTGTTGGAACTCCAAGGATAATTAGGTCCAATCTTCTGTTAATTTTTTCCTGATATTCAAGTCGTTTTAACATAGAGGACGGCATTGCTGTTGATGTTATAGAGCTAGTTGCATTTTTAACTTCATTAACCTTATGATTCATTTCATCTATTTTTTTCTTAAAGACTTCAACAAATTCAGCACGCATTTGAATGATTTGTTTACGGTTAGTATCATTAAATTCATTGAACTTCGCATTGATTTCTGGTCTAATTGAAGAAGCAGCTGATTTGAAGCGTTCAAATATTTCATTAACATCCTTTAGTAGATCTTTTTTTGTATTCTCAATCTTTTTATTCAAATCTTCATATGACTCACATACTTTTGAATAGCATATGTAGCAGAACCAGGATACCTTTAGCTCAACAATATACCGCTTGTAGAACTTCTCACAAACATCCGCGCAGTCAAGATGGTAATGTAGGATGTATTTGTAACATTTGATCACATTTTGTTTATCGTCATCCATGTTATTTTGACAGAAATTACAGCTCATTCTAGTTCTAGATCCCTGTCGAGTTTTACTATCACCTTTCTGTGATGGTAACAAGATGGTTTTGTTTGCCATAGAATATGTGCAGCTGTTAACAATTCACACGTAAGAAAAAAAAGTTGTAGCACAAATCAGTTGTGTGTTAGTTAACACATAATAATTTCATCTTAAATCATAAATATACTTGTTCAATCAATGTTATTTTTCCAGGTTGTAAAAGAACTGTATAATATACTTACTGTTACAGATTTGTAGCTTGTGTATTTTGTATATGCGAATATTATTATTATTTTTGTTTATTTTTAGTATTAAAGTTTATGTTTATGATTTTGTGATTAATTATTTGTTTGAAATGAAATTTTATTATTATTATTGAGAATTATGGCATTATAAGTTTGTCAAAAAAATAATGTCAAATGTGTCAACAAATGATTTCATTTATTTTTTTAGCCGATTTTTTGGAAAAAAAATGTAGCTGTTTTTATGACGTAAATGTAATTGAAAATGAAATTGGACATGGAAATTTTTGAATTTGTTATAGTTTTTTAAATATTTTTGGAATTTTGAAATAAAATTGTATTTTGGATTTTGTAATAGTTTTTGCAATATATTTAGAATTTCGGAAAAAGTTTTAATTTTTGATTTTGTAAGAATTTTTGGAATATTTTTAGAGTTTTGAAAAATTTTTAAATTTTTGATTTTATTATAATTTTTGGAATTTTGAAAAAAGTTTGAAATTTTAGAAAAGTTTGAATTTTTTAAGAATTTTTGGAATATTATTGGAATTTAGAAAAATTTTTGGAATTTTGAAAAAAGTTTATTTAATTTTTACAATATTTTTGGAATTTTGAAAGATATATGAATTTGTGATTTTGTAATATTTTCTCGAAACGCTAAATGGAGAGGTTTTTGAGTAGTTTGCTGAGTGTAAACTAAATTATGTTAATCTATGATCTGTTATAATTTTCCGGTATCGTATTGAAGTTGGTTTCGTGTTAGTTTTGTAATAAATTTCTAAACAGAGATAAAAAAATACTTGTACTTTAACAAAGAGTTATGTTTGATATACATCGCTGCCCAAAACTAAAAACCATGTCCTCATAAAACTTTTTTGCCGAAAACTATATCAAAATTCTTAACCCAGACCGTTTTGATATCTCAGAGCTGTGAGATTTCAGCCCCTCCATAATTTTGGTATTACATTCCATCTTTATGGCTGGCACACACAGAAGCGTTTTTCATGAAAAGAGGTGTGACATTCCACAGGAACATATACCAGCTAATAACAGCAGCACTACCGGTATAGACATTATCGTATATGACACAAAAGGAAAATTTATATTCCTTATACGTTCATTCAACTTGCAGCAAAATTTTATCTCTCAGTATAACTATCTTCAACTCCCTAAGCATATACGTAGAATGTAGATCATTTTCTAGCTCTTCGACAAAATGGGTTTTCTTCTCATCACATATATTTATTGGGTGAACGACATCATTCAATTCAATTATCTCCATTTCAAATTCTTTAATGTCAAAATTCCTGGATAAGAGAGCCGAAACATATAAATTTTATTAAATGCAGCATCCTAAACCATCTTTAGAAGCATCAATTTGAATGCCTATATCCTATTTGAATCGATAGTGTGTAAAATGGGTGCATTAACAAATATTTGTTTAACATCATTTAGGCATTTGGTTTGATGACGTAGCCATTCATATACAAAATCTTTTTTAATAACTGACATAAAGGTGTTGAGAGTTATGATAAATTTGGCAACATCGCTTTTGGCTCCTAATAGCTTTTGCAAATCTGTTTTATCACCGTGGGTCACATGCAACTGTTTTTACAGATATAATATCACCCAGATATTGTAAAAACTCCTGACGAAATTGTAATTTTTTCCTTATTGCATTTTATATTGAGATCTTAAGATTACCTTTTGAAAAACATGTTCATGTTCTTCCAAATTTTCTGATTTAATCAGTATATCATCTTAATATATTTTAAATTTTGTTATAGTTGTTTTTAAATTGGCTGGTATAATAAATAATTATAAGATTTTAAATTTAAAATTAAAAATGCACTTTTTTATCAGCTTGTTTATTTTATTTTATTATTTAATTTTTATTTAATAAAATATTTTAAATTGCTAACACAATATTTCGCCAAATTGTGGCATTATCAAGTGTTTGTTTAAAAATATTTCACTATAGGTTTTTAGACAAAAAGAAATGTATACAAACAAACTAACAAAATAGTTTAAATTTAAATAATATTTTTTGAAATGAAAAAATAGTTTGTTTAAAAGGTAACTACGAAATTGAAAAAATTAAATTATTTTTTCTTTTTGAATTTAAAAGTGTTTAAAAGGTGTATGTAAGATTTCTTTAAATTTTCTGCATCCGTCTTAAAATTTATTGAATTAGGTTTATCCAAATGAATATATGCTGATTCAAACATTTTTCGTTTTTTCGTCTTTTTTTCTGAAGAAGGAATAGAAGGATCTTCCATATTGCAAATATGAAGATTGTCTATTGCATGTTGGGTGAGAGCTGTAGTATTATGTTTTAATTTAACATTACTTTGACTTGTTTGTCCAATATATGTTTTTCCACAACAACAATTAATTTTGTAAACAATATCACATTTTTTCTTTTTGTTAGTTGTTTAAGATTAGTAAAAATAATTTGTTGTGTTTTGTTTATTATTTTTGTGGATATCCTCATTAAATTATTTGGTTCATTTAAAATTTTTTTGATACTAAGTGATAATTGTTATAGTCCAAGAGCTAGGGAACCTTTTGGGTAACGGTCGTCCTGTAAGGTTAGAATTTTTTTCAGTGATAGTTCATGAAATGTGAAGTACGGAAACCACAACTTGGCAGGCATCAGTCGTCCACGTCATGATCCCCTATATGTTTGAAAGTGTAAAAAAAATTTAACAAAAAAAACTTTCTCCTGTAAGCTTGAAATTTTTATATGATTTAGCTCACTTATTGTAGAGTAGAAAAAAAATTGACAGGCAATTTGGAGGTGCACAAGTATCTGCCAGGCGCATTGAAAGGTGTCACAACCTGCCGGCCGGCCGTCACAAGCGACGAAATCTAGAAAACCGCTGAACGGATTTCAAAAATTTTTGTCACTAAAAATATGTTTACTCAATAGAAAGAGCTGAAAGGACGATGTGTTCGATGACTTTACCGGAAGTGTGTCAAAAAAAAAAATCGAATCGTTTTTATTCGAAAAAAAAAGTATTGGTCAGATCATAATCAAGTGTTCGATTCAATGACAAACCCATCAAAAATGTTTGGGAGCAAGCACCTAAAAACAATCGTCATCCTCTGATATTGGACATAACGAACGAGAGTTTAATATACTCTCTATTTAAGCATAATAACATTGACATCTTTCGAAGGTTAAATATGGCGTTTGCCATAGTTAGAGTTCCATATTCGATCAAAATGAGAGGGCGATGGTGGTATGACATTTTTTTACAGATCATTTGTAAACCACAGTTTACAACCCAAGCAGTGTTACATTAATTTCAATCAAGGCTCGATTAATTGACACATCTTCATCGGAATATCGTAAAAAGTCTTCAATCATACACTTTCTAAATCCAATCCATAAAGCTAAAGCATTCGGAGGAACATTCAAACCACAGATAAATGCAAATAATTGACGTAACTGTTTTGGTGATTGAATTTCTGAAGCTTCAAGTAAACATTCACGCCATTCATTATCATTTGTTGCAATACCTCGAGTTTCACATGCTGCAACAAAAGTAGGGTACTCAACACCTTCATACATACGTAGATCAATCAAAGATTTTGGACCACGAACGTGCAACAGAAGTAAACGCATATGAAACAATTCTATATCTTTTGGAGTAACTGTATATATTCGAGCAACAACTTTATCAGCCCCACGTTGTCTTCTTTTCCACGATTTACTTTGATCATGCCAAACATAATGTAATGGTAATTCTGTATACAAAAACTCATTGGCTAAATTACCAATGGAATTAAAATGAAAAAATGCTAGCAAATTTGATACAACCAACCAACAACCAACCAACATACCGTCCATTCAAAAAATCTTGAATTTCATTTCCCACAATCGCATCATCATTATTCACTCCATTCTCTCCATTCACTCTCAATTCAAAATTGGCAGAATCATACCCTTCATATACATACTTGTAAACATATTTCACACTTTTAACAGTCGTACATATTTCCACGTTAATATGACAATTGAATTTTGCAAGAAGATAAGGATTATATGGAGCAACATATCTATTATCAAGAGATGCACCACGTACATCAACACTCATACCATTATCACGTCAACGATTCAAAGGATAACCATTCACAGATTCTTTAGTATTTTCAGAAAAATGTTTTGGAAAATTCTTACTAAATTTACCATCTCTCAAAAACAGAATGGGGATTTAGAGCACCACATGGTCCATGCATCATATGACGTTTCACATATTCATGTAATTTAGGAAAAAGGATGGGATCAGAGATATCAGTACATACAAATTTATTAATCATTTCATTTCCATCAATTCTATCTCCATCTGAAAAATTTAACAAACACATCAGCAGTAAGATTCTCAGGTCTTTCACAAAATTCATGAATTGATTTAAAAGAACAAACAAAAGGATTCACACGATCTAACTCAAAACCTATCTCACGCATAAGAAAAACTTCACATACATTGGCATTTCTATTTATTCTCATAAAAACAATTAATTGAAATAACAAAGTTTTTCGTTTTTGTGAAAAAAAAAATATATGGCTTGGGCAAGTCCATTTCATATTGTTTTGTATTTTTGTATTGTTGTATGGGGGGTTCGCTTAAATTCAAAAATAAATTTAATTCGTCTATAACTTTTTTATTTATGATCCGATTTGTGTGAAAAATCTTTAAAATCTAAGTTACACTAATATCAGTTAGCAGTGAAAATTTGAAATGAATCCATCTGCGAATAAAAAAGCCTTAGACTCCTCAAAATTTTTCGTTAGCGTATTAATATATAAGATTTTTGTTTACATATTTAATATATATATCCGAATTATTGAGTGTTTGGCCTTTTGAATTAAGCAATGAAAGCTTTTGCTCCTTGATTTATTATGAAATATGTTACAACCCTTTCTTCATTGTTAAAAAAAAAATAAGGATAGTGTTCACTCGTGCAATATGATCAAAATAATCGCGATATTTTACATATTATGTCTAGCTGGACCGGAAAAAATAATTGATTGTACGCAGAAATTTATAGATCACTTTTATTTAATTATAATTAATTTCCCGGGATAATATAATTTCCCGGGAAATTGATAAAAATCCCGGGAATCGGGATTTGAAAAATAGCTAATTTCCCAGAAATCCCCGCCCGGAAATCCCGGGATGGAAACTCTAGTTGCCAGTGCTCGCCCATTTGCTGCATTACTTGCCAGTGTTGCCAGTTGTACAACCTTGCATGGGAAATGGTCTCGATGGTGTCGCATCACTGATAGTAATTCGCTCATAAGCTCTTTTACAGTAGTCGTTCTGCTCTTAAAACACCGGATACACTTCGCTTTGAATAGTGGCTCTATCTTGCATAATCTATCAAGATTTCTGAATTAGATTGGATGTTTGGGATGAGCCACGATGGAGATATTTTTATGATATGAGGAAATAATAAGTTTTCGTTCAAATCAACTTTTCGGTAGTTTCATTAGAGTCGCAGATCGTTATAAACGATGTTCATCTTTTTTCTTTT